>JALMQS010000064.1:4016994-4063587 GCA_024734495.1 Forficula auricularia
TAATAAGAGCGCTAAATTAGGAATAAGATATTATTATCTAATTTACACCTCCTCTGCTAGGGGGACTCTTTTTCTCATAAGGGGAAAAAGAGTAAGGTCTCAGCTTCCTACTGTTCACCACACTTTCCTTGTTTTTCTTATTACACTTTAGTTTATACATAGAGTTTGAAACTTTCTTGCTGATGATGAATGGTCCGCTTCTTATTTCTTCTAACTTGCCCCTGTTTAATTTATTTCCATTCATAACATATACCCATTCTCCTTCTTTGAATTGATGTTCTTTTTTATTCACATCAAATTTCTTTTTATTTTTGAGAAAATTTTTTTCTGAGTTTCTGAATGCTTCTTCTCTATCTTTCTCTATATCTTCTTTTTTGTGTAACTCTTCGGGGATAATATCAGAACTTTGTTCGTACAACAGGTAAGAGGGTGAGTATTTTGTTACGCTATGATTTGTAATATTATATTCTCTTACGCATTCTTCTGCTAATTTCGGCCATGCTCGTTTATCTTTTTCATTTATTTTACATCTTAATCTATTTACTAAAGTCTGGTTTAATCTCTCATTTAAACCATTAGATTGTGGGGAATCTATAGATGTAAATATTAGTTGAATTTTCTTTTCTTTTAGATACTTTTTAAATTTAATTGAATTTAAAGCACTATATTGGTCAACTAAAATCATTTTTATTTCGTTTTTATTTATAATCGGGTTTAGTAATTTAATGAAATCATCTGCAGACTGGGTAGTTGATGTCGAAATCCAAGCATATCTAGAGAAATGATCCACCAGCAAATGCATATATTTCTTTGTTGATCTATTACCACCAAAACCACCTATTGTGTCTATTGACATTATTTCAAATGGACATTTTGCTGGTCCTAGTTTTGATAATAGACCTATTTCTCTTGGACCCCTTGATTTATTCTTTATGCATGTTTCACATGTGTTACAATAATCTTTTATTAATTCGTCCATATTCTTGAAGTAATAAAATGGTCTTATTTTTTCTGCCATTAGATTATTACCAATATGACCGTAGAATTTATGTATTTTATCTATCAATTTTTTTCCAAATTCTTTAGATACATATATTCTTTTATTATTTTTTTATATTTTGAAATTTATATCACCGTTTTTAAAAGTCTTTTTTGAATTTTCAATTTCATCTTTAATAGATTCCTGATCATTAATTATTTCTTCTATCTTGATCATATTCACTATTTCTAAGCAATCTTCTTTATTTTCGAAATCTTCCAAAACTGGATTTCTCGATAAGGTGTCAGCTTCTATATTTTCTTTTCCTTCTTTGTAGACCACTTTAAAATTATATTGTGTTAAGTATAACATCATATCTCCTAGTGCTTCATCAGTTCTCGCTTTTGATTTTAAATTTACAAGTGGTTTATGGTCTGATGTGACTATGAATTCTTTACCTATTAGATAATGTTGCCAGTATACAATCGCTTCCTTAATTGCTAAACATTCCAAAAACATTACTTCTTTCTTCATTTGTCCCGGTGTCAATTTCTTTGAGAAGTATGCTACTGGATGTAGAAATCCATCTTCCTGTTTTTGCTTTAGAACAGCACCCAGCCCCAATCGGCTTGCGTCCACTTCTACAACTGTGTCCTTATTTCTATCGTAGATTGCTAAAATTGGTGTTGTGCATAAATATTTTTTTATGTCTATAAAACAATTTTCGCATTCTTCAGACCATTTAAATTTTTGGTTCTTCTTTAATAAGTTGTGTAGTGGTGCCAACTTATGTGTACAGTGGTCGATGAATTTTCTGTAGAAATTTATTTTTCCCAATATTTGACGAACCATTTTTTTTGATTTTGGACGTTTAAATTCCTTAATCGAAATTAAATTATCCTTAGTTGGGTATACTTTCCCATCTTCAATTTCGTGGCCTAAATATTTGACAGAGTGTCTAGCAAACATACATTTTTCTAATTTTAATTTAAAACCTTCTTTTTTTATTGCCTCAAAAAATAACCGAATGTGTTCTAAATGTTCATTAAATGATTTTGAAAAAATCAGAATATCGTCTATATAATTTACACAAAATTCGTTTAAATTGTGTCGTCTGATTATACTTGCCAGAACTCTTTGGAAGATAGCGGGCGAATTCTTGTAACCGAATGGTAGTACCTTCCATTGCCAGTGCCCTCTTCTTGTTATAAAGGCTGTTTTTTCCCTGTCTTTTTCTCTAATTGGGATAGCCCAAAAAGCTGAATTTATATCTAATGCCGTATACCAATCACAGCCGTTAACGTCCACTACTAAATCTTCTATTCTAGGGAATGGCTGTGGTTCTGGCACCACCAATTTATTCAAT
This sequence comes from Forficula auricularia, assembly GCA_024734495.1. NCBI lineage: Eukaryota > Metazoa > Arthropoda > Insecta > Dermaptera > Forficulidae > Forficula > Forficula auricularia. The sequence continues at coordinate 4,019,340 of JALMQS010000064.1, forward strand.
TCTCTCAGATCTATACACAATCGAGTTCTTTTTCCCTCTACTTTTTTAAAAGCTAACGTCACCGGTGATGCAAAAGGTGAACTCGATTCTTCTATCAGGTCATTTTCCATTAATTTTGAAATTTGAGAATCTATTTCTTCCTGGTCTGGGAATGAGCATCGATATGGTTTCTTTGAGATATATCTGTCTTCTTTTAACTTTATTTTTACTTCTCCAGTTTTAACTGAACCGACATCATATTTATCTTTTGCGAAACATGATTGGTATTCTTGAATTAATTTAACGGTTTTCATTCTCTTTTCTTCATCTAAGTGGATCACATTTTCCTCAAAATTTTTAATATTTCTGTATTCATAAGCTGTAGGATGGTTACCTTTTATGGCTCTTTTCTTCATGTGTATGTTATTTGTAGCTTCTTCTGTTGTTTCTTCTTTTATTTCGTTCTTGTTCCTAAATATATCATCATCATTGATATTATCTATGTCTATTATTTTATCATTTATTCTTTGTTTAATTTTTAAGTTTTCATCTTGTATTAAATTGAACCTTTTTATTGTATCCAATCCAATCAATAAATCGTAGTTAAAATTATCATTTTTTACAACTATTAAATTTAATTTGTCTTCTATTTCTCCAATTTTCATATGTAGGTTAGCCCGGTTTTCAGTAAATTTAACACCATTTATGGTTTTCAATATACTTTTATTCTTTATTAATTTTGTTTTTAATAATTTTATAAATTTTTCATTAATTAGTGAACATGTAGAGCCATTATCGTATACTGCTTGAATTGTTTTCTCTTTATTTACAATTACCCTAATCTTTATTAATGAAAGTGGTGTGGGATTCCCTTGGCCAATTAGTTTTTTTTTAACATCATTATCTTGTAGTCATGTTTCATCTTCATCGTCTTCGTCTTCTTCAGTTATATTTATTTCATTTTTATTGATTCTTTTATTCCAACATGCCTGTATTGGGTGATAACGGTTTTTAAGACCCAACGATTCACATCTTGTGCATGGGGTCTTCTTAGTTTTTGAAATTTTCAATAATTTATCTTTAACATAATCAAATTTTTTTTCTTCACTTTTCTTCGTTTCCCAATTCGTCGTTATATGGTGATAATCATTAATTTTCTTTAGTTCGTTTATTAAATCATCCATAGTCTTAATTTTCTCCCTTTCCAATTTATTTTGTATTTCAGCCGGTAAATTAAACACAATTTGATAAATCCTAAATAATTCTGGTATATTTTTATCCGCTTCCAGTAATAATCGTTCTTTCTTAATTACGTATTCGATTAATGATCCAGAAATATATTTAAATCCAAATGCTGCGCAGATGGGAGCCCAATTTCTTTTTTCATAAGTCAGCAAAAAATTTTTTTTCCAACCATCCCAATCAGAAGCTGATAATTTCATTAAATTGGCACTATACCACTCTTTTATATTGCCCTCAACGAAGATTTTTAATATTTCTATTTTTGTGTTATTATTACTAATTTCACACCTAAGGCACTCCTTTTCGAATGACTCCATCCAAACTGTTGCCTCTTGCCTTCCATTAAATTTTACAATTAAAAATTTTTTTTCTATCTCGTTTAAATTTACTTGAGTATGCGATTTTAATTTAGTTTTTAGGTCATTGATTTGCTCTAATAGAAAATGTTCATTGGATGTTAACTCACCCTTTTTTCCTGTTGTACAATCAGTTTCCTGATATTCCTCCAAAACATAATCCTTCACGCAAAAATTTTCTTCTTCATCCAGATAGATTTTTTTTAATTCTGGTTTAAATGTTACACCTATTTTCCTGTATCCTCCGTTCTTTGTAATAGATTGCAGAGTATTACTAACCGTCCTCAAAGATAGCAGTTCGGGATGGTTTTCAACCTTCTTCAATTCTTCTGGAATTCGATACCATACCCTCTTGTCCAAAGATATTCCGATCAAGATGTTCTCCCTTTCATTCATCTTCATCAGATGTAAATGCAGTTTTGGTTGAGTCATTATTGTATCTTCTTATAATCTTTTTGTAATCTTTAAATCGATTAGGTTATAAATGATTCATTAGCTAGAAACTATAAATGGGTTTTATTAACAAATATACAATACAATTTATACAATAAATAATTAGAAGATAATCTTACCTATAAATGAAAAGATTATAAGACCTTTATCACGTATTTAAAGATGTACAATTTATTCTTATTATCTTCTATTTATATTAAATTACAAGTTCATATTATTAACCGAACTGACATGTGCATAGCAAGCCAGAGCTACTACCAACATAATATTTAATAGATCCCTAGAGGTTATAATAAGAGCGCTAAATTAGGAATAAGATATTATTATCTAATTTACAAATATTAGTAAATACTCTATGACCTCTAAGTAAAACCTACATAAAAAAAAATAATAATAATAATAATAATTACATTCAATTTACACTAACACTAACAATGATGATCTTTGAATTAATCCCTCTCTAAAATAGTTTTATAAATATTTTCATTTGACCAGTCTTGTTAAAATAGGTTTAATGAATTTATTTTGAAATTTAAACTCCTTGAAATTTACCCTAAATATTAATTTATGTAGAGTTTGATAAATTAAATTAAATGTGTCATCAAGGGCAGATGATCTCACCTGAACCCCGGCGACCTCTCCGGGAATTACCTGGGCAATTGACCAGGGAGTCCCTAGAGGAATAACCACCAGAAGAGGTATAGGAGCCCGACCTCGAAGCCAGCAATTTGGCTGTATCGTTAATTGACAATCTAAAATCACATAAAACAGTACATGTGACTTGAGACACTGAGATGTGTCAGAGTGTGAGTGAGTGAAGGGTTTTCCATTTGCATACTATATAAATATTCTATTCTATTACTTGTATATATTTTGAACACCAATTGACTAATTAGGAAATTAATTAAAATCTAAGTCCTCGACGTTTCGATCTGTATTTTTAAAAACATTCGCAAATTTTGATAGATAAAATAAGTGATTAATTAAATGAAATTATTGGTAATTCTATCATTTGAAATGAACGAAAACTTTAATGGAAAATTTTAATAATTTTTCTATATTTATTATGGGTGAAAGTCAACTTGATAAATCTTTCAAAATCATTTTTTAATCTTTTTGTACACATATATCATTGAAAGTAGATATGTATTTTATTTCTAGACATATTTGAAACAAGTCTTTGATTCGAAATTCATAAATAATTATTATTTCCTTAATTAAACATTATCCCTATTGTATGAATCAAATTAAATGATAATTGAGCTTGGGTGAATATGATAATAAATTTATGGTTTGTTTTCCAAGGCGGTCATTGTTTCCGGGGTCGAAATAAAAATATAGCTAAAAGCGAGTGACAGTGAATCTTGTTATTTATCAATGCCTTAAAAATGACTTTCTCTTCATGATATATTCACTATTTTTTATTGAATAAAATATTTTTTTTTCTGATTATGGTAAGAAATAAATTGAAATAAATATGTATTTCCTTTTTAAAGCCATTCGAGGGGTCGGGTTGGTTGGGCGTATATATGCTTCATCATCGTGATCAGATCGTAATGATGATGGTTAGTGGAAAACCCGAGTTTAAGCCTCGCTCACGGCAAAAATTTGACCATTATATGTTATCCGTAGCTGCTTGGTGATTGTGTGGGGGTCGGTTAATTAATTTAGAAATTTCCTTGTTTGTTAATAAGGTAAAATAATTTATCTAAATGTTAATTGTTGGATTTCAACTCAAACTGTCTAACAAATAGCGAAATTAAAATTGCCTGTTCAATTTGCATATTAACACAAACGTGTCCATCTGGGAAAAGACTAAACATGGAAAAAAACATTGAAAGGAATTTCGTCAATGAAAATTAGATATTATGTAATGGTTGGGTTAAACGACAAACTGCTATCCTGTGGGAATTAATCATATGCTTCATAAAACATGCTTTTGACTCCCATAAAATAATAACAAAATTATCTAATCTGAATATTTTAGTATACTTTTTGATACAAAGAAGCAGCTAGAAAATTAGCATTTGATTTTAGCTTTCTGAAGAGTGACTTATACAACTGACATGGTTGTGATCTTTACTTGGAACCCCCATTGGTGTAGTTAGGGAGTTTTCCTAGGGGAGCGGGAGGGGAGAGGGGCAGCCACCACAAATATTGTGTTAATCCTCTTTTGTTGATATTTTCATCTATATTGTAAGATTTGGTTTCTTTTTATAAACTGAAGATGGCTAATAGTTTCGGCCGAAACATGTATCTGTGATATTGTTATCTGAGTAATAAAGTGAGAATTTTTCAACAAGATTTTTTTTTATTTTGTTTTGCTATGAGGACAACACACTAGCCTCTTTTGTTGTAAATACCACTTTTTTTTAATTTCTCAAATAATTTAATAATATTATATCATTTTAAGCTTTGATTTTCTTAATTATCTAACTTTCCACTTAAATTTCACCATTACTGGCTAACCCTTTGAGGTACATAATTTGAGAAATTGACTTTTATTAGAGAAGAATTAATTTCCAACAGAAAAGTTAATATGAGTGAATGTTTAAAATTAATAGTTTAGGAGTTAAAAGATATTCCAATATTGTAGAATGAACTAGATGAATCAATAACAAAGAATAATTTGTCTATGATGGCGGCATAATTCTCTCGATATATAACAGACCAAAAGAATTATAAATGTGAAAGAAATCGATGTTATTTTATCGATTTTATCTATCTGGAGGTTTACAGTATCTTTTTAATTTAAGAAAATAGCATTTTGATTAAGAATTTTGTAGTTTAAAAGAAATTGTATGAAAAGGGAGCGAAATCAATTAGAACTGAGAAAAGTTTTATTTTTTTCTCATTAGATATTTATTTAAATCAATTGAAATTTCATATCTGTTTGTTATTTTTATTTATCTTTAATATCAAAAAATTATTATTACGAAATTTGAATTTTAAAGGATAGTTTTTTGAAGTTCAATTTATAAAAACGCTATAAAACGCTATAAAACGTTGAAATTTTTTTAAAAAATAATAAATTAATAGATATTATAAAACAATTAATTATTAATAATTTAATTTAATTTTGAACGAAATCGATTCAGTACTTTTTGAGAAAATCATCAAAAACCATCTGAACCATCTAAAAAACGATGTTATTGAAAGCACGAGATGCCTTTGAAAAAAAGTTAAAAAAGTCATATGAAACGAAACATTGACTTGTGACATGGAGCTGAATTTTAAAATGTTTCTAAAACGGCATTTCATAGACGGCTTTCGGAGTTTTTGACGATTTTCTCAAAAAGTACTGATTCGATTTCGTTCAAAATTTAATTAAATTATTAATAATTAATTATTTTACAATATCTATTAATTTGATATTTTTTAAAAAAATTTCCACGCAATAACAACAACTATTAACGTTTTTTCAAATTGGACTTCAAATAAACTACCCTTTAAAATTCAAATTTCCTAATAATAATTATTTGATATAAAAGATAAATGAACATAACACACAGATTTGAAATTTCAATAGATTTAAAAAAATCTTATGAGAAAAAAATAAAACTTTTTGCCATTTCTAGTTGATTCGCTCCCGGAGAGAAGAAATAGGATCTTTTCATAAAATTTCTTTTAAACTACGAAATTCTTAACCAAAATGCTATTTTCTTATATTAGACAGATATTGTGAACATCCAGGTAGATTAAATCGATAAAATAAGATCTATTTCTTTTTCATTTATAATTTTTTGTTTTTGTATAGGTTGTGTCTAGATCAGAGACACATTATTTGTTATTGATTCATAAAGTCCATTCACTCTTCAATATTGGAATCTCTCTTTTAACTCGTAAACTATTGATTTTAGACATTTCACTTATATGAACTTTTCTGTTGGAAATTAAATATTGTTTCTTTGAGTATGTCTATTATATAAGAAAATAGCATTTTGATTAAGAATTTTGTTGTTTAAAAGAAATTGTATGAAAAGATTCAGTTTCTTTTCTCCGGGAGTGAATCATGTAGAAAATGGCAAAAAAATTTATTAACATAAAAGAAAAACACCCAGATATGAAATTTCAATAGATTTAATTTAATATGTAATGAGAAAAAAAATAAAACTTTTTGCCATTGCTAGTTGATTCGCTCTTGGAGAGAAGAAATTGAATCTTTTCATACATTTTCTTTTAAACTACGAAATGTTTAATTGAAATGCTATTTTCTTATATTAGACAGATACTGTAAACCTCCAGATAGATGAAATCGATAAAATAACATCGATTTATTTCACATTTATAATTCTTTTGGTCTGTTTATATCGAGAGGCTGGGTCTCAAATGCGCATGGTTGCCCGCCATGAGCGGAGGCATTTGTTATGAATTCAACAATTCCATTCAGTCCTCAGTATTGATATATGTTTCTTTTAACATAATAATTTAATTTATTTAAATTTACGATTTTATAAAATAATAAATAAATAAATAAAATAATTTAATAAAAATTTCACCAAGTCCAGCATTTAGTCTACCCTATTGAAATATCTTTTAATTTATTTAAATGTGCTACTATTTAATATGACAAATAAATAAATATAAATAATTTAAATATACGATTAAGTATATGTATTATATACAAACATGCCAAAGCTTGGCAAGCAGTGGCCCAAGACTCAGAAGTAAGAGGACACCTATTTTCATATTGTTAGTGTAAATCCGGCCCTGCTCACATAAACACAAGAAATTCGACCCTAACAAAAATAAATATTCGATCAAAATTTCAATACGATTTTTGATTTCAAGTAAAATGAATACATATAACCTGTAAATTTCAAGCTTCTATCTTGTTTTTTTAAGGGCTATAATCCTCCGATATACCTACATATCAAAGATAAGGCTTGCGGGACAATTAGTACATTAATGCATTAATATGATGTAAATTTTAATTGCTTTTGAACCGAACCATGCAGCCCGCATATTATACATGTTTGGAAGTTTCTGTCTGAACAGAAGTTTTCAACAATAAAATGAAAACTTTCAGTCCATTTGGAAAATCAATACAACATCGTTGACACCAAATATCGAGGAGATATTGAAGGGTGAAAAAAGTCAGGTTTCTGGATCCTCAAAACAATATTTCGGATTAATACTCTCTAGTTAAAAAAAAATTATAACTTTTTTTAACCCAACAATGGTAACGCTGCGCTGGGGTCGTATCCGACCCCAAGCAGACATCTGGTTAGTGCTGAGCACGGGCGGAATTTCTCAGGAACTCTGGGAACAACAGAATCTATCAGCCAGTAGAATGCAAGACATCTGTTGAAATATTTTTGCTATCTAGATAGATGGAACATATTTTATTTGTAATATTTTTCTATATTTCTGTATTTGTTAATAAATAAATTTTCTCCGAGGATTACTGATAATTTTTCAATCTACATACATAATTTTATCCCAAAAATTATTTCAATTTCATACTTTTAGCGATTATTTGACTTTGGGTCTCATCCGACCCCATGTTACAAGACGTGTAGCAAGAGTACCATTGTTGGGTTAATAAAATCATTTTTTTATATGTCCTTCTTACTTATACTTAGTATTATTTTTACATTTTATTTTTAATCTGGTACGCTGTGATACTCGAGAAAAAAAATTGGAACTTGAGTAATTTGAGTTTGACACCTCTGCTCTAACAGATAAGCAGACGAATAGTTAGTCAGATCCACAATGTATCTACACTAATATGGCTCCATTTTCCTTGTGAACAGGTACCTTACCTTTTGATACCCTGATACCGTACCTTATGATACAAGTATTTTGATAGAGGAATGCGGTCTCTATTTTCGATCCTTCTTGTCGAAACATAATCTATCATTTAAATTAGAAATAATAAAAAAAAAAAAGAAATTGTCTCCTTCTTCTTAATCATCTCAATAGGTCTGCGCTTGTTTCTCCAAATAAAGGACATTGTTCCATTCGATTTTTACTCATGGTGTACATTTAGGCCCGCTTTCCATTTTTTGGCCTTCCGCTGGTCTTATAAATGCGAACTTTGCTCTCTGCTGACATATATATTTTTCGGCATATTAAATTGTTCAAGCAGCCGGATATTCTGTCTCCTTTAGTCCCTTGAATTTTGACTTCTCTCAAATTCCTATTCCTTGATATTTCTACTCCTAAATAGTTGAATTTGGAGACTTGTTCTAATATGGTATTTCCTATTTTTATTTCACTTTTGGTTGTTTTAGAGGTTGATAGGCATTTTGACGTCTTTAAAGAGATTTTAATATTTAGTTTTTTAGCCGAGTGATCGAATTTAATTAAGGAGGTCCTTTCGCCGCCATTGTTAAATAAAAAATATGAGATTATAACTTAATTTTTTATAATAGTTTAAGTCTCTATCTATGCTTTGGTGAAGTTTCAATCACATATTAGCAAGCAAATTTTTGAAAATAACATTTTTTAAAATGTAAACATTTTCTCAGAGTCTTATGGAAAATTAAGATCTTGACACTTTCTCTTGAATTATACTACTATTAGTTGATTATATAAAGTTAAAAAAACAACTAAAAATTAGCTTTTTGAAGCATGCAGGTTGTTTTTTCGCAATAAAATACATATATGTTTGACCGACGAATTTACTTAGATATTTACTTTAAAAAATAACATAAATGCAATGTTTGGATATAAACATAAGCAGTAAAAATACAACACATTGCCAAATCCTACAAGAGTTATTATCAGCTAATTTGAACAAATCAAACTAACTTTTGTATTTAATTTTTTTTTTTTTATAATTGTTTATATTTCAAACATTTACGGCTTTCATACTATTTAGTTTAAAATTCTATTATTTTTCATTTGTATTTTAACTTATTTTATTAAATATTAGATACTACACTTCTTTTGACTCAACTGGAGCGAAAGGACCTCCTTAAAATGTTTTGCAGGTTTTCACTATTAAAAGAAATTGTTAATATTTTAATTGAATTACATTTTTACAGAAATGATTTACTTTACCTATTTGCTAAACGTGAATCTGAAAAGATTTTGTGAGCCAAAAGAATATGGGAGAACAAAAGTTAATAATTCATATTATGTATAAATTTTTATTAATTTTAAGATATATATATATATATATATTAAACCTTTGCATATACATGTAAAGAAAAGATTTAATCATATTCTTTTGTATGAAGATATTAAACTTGTTTACAGGGAGAGTTTTATATAGCAATGGCGTGAATAGATTTCCACCTGAGGACTTCATCTCCGCTTGCGACATATCACTTCGCACAGAACTTTTCCTTGTATATAAAGCGACAAGCCCTTATCCCTTTAGCTATCTCCTATTTTGCCTTTCTCAATTTCGTCTTTCCATTTGAAAGCAAGAGTTTCTTGTGGGTTTGCCTGGAGCTAGCTATGTACTTAATGTTATGGACCATTGCCATTTCATCATTAAGAATTTCTTTTGCATCATCTTAAATCAATAATTGTACTCTAAAGTTAAAACATTTTCAAGAATCGTTACTCTCTCCGATTAGAGTAGCCCTAGTAATAAACAAAACAAAAATAATATACTATCAAAAATATATAATAAATAATTAACTTATAATTTAATTAACTTGATTTGGATTATCCGTGCCATCCGTGATGGATACAAAAGGTAAATATAAATCTTTCCCCACGTATGAAGGTCCGCACCCCCTAACCACCCTTATATACGGCCCTTGTGCCAATCCAAGCGGTCTTCAGTATGTAAAATTAAACAAAGTTTACAAATATCTAATGATAATATTTGTTTTCTCAAACTGGGACAATTTCGAGAGTTTATTCGAAATAGAAAATGAGCACATTCTATATCAGAGGTTCCCAATTATTTATGGAAAAATTTATATTGAAAAAGGCGCCGCTACTCAGAAAAGTTTGGGAACCCCCTGTTCTTTATGATTTTAAGGCATTACAAGGATGTCAAATACAAGTTCAGACATGTTTCAGACTATTAGAGGTTATTTCTTAATTTCAGGTCTTTTTCCTTTCGCACTTGAACCAAAAATACAAGCTCAGACCTGTTTCAGACTCTTAGACATTAATTTCTATTACTCTAGAAATGGTCTTTTTCCTTTCGCACTTGGACCAAAAATACAAGCTCAGACCTGTTTCAGACTATTAGACATTAATTTATATTATTCTAGAAATGGTCTTTTTCCTTTCGCACTTGAACCAAAAAGATACTCGATATATAGAGAGAAAATATTCAATTTAACTTCACTAAAATTCAGGCAAAAATATAAAATAGAAATTACTAGTTGTGACTCTAGCTGGCGAGCATACCGAGCCTTGGAAAAAGTTTTTACTTTTTCTCTAATTCTTGATTAATTTTAATCGTTTCGAGAAAATTACTAAATTAACTTAGCCGAGGTTGCACTTAAAATGTTTTTTTTCCATATAACCGGGTCCAATTAACAAAGTGGCCGGGACAACTCAACCATACTTCAAATCGGAACATATGGTAAACCTACCTATGACTCAAGATTCCTCTGAAAGTAGGTACATTTATTAAAATGAGAATTTTAAAAATCTCGAAGCCTTTGTTTTAATGTTAGTGAAAATAATATATAGAATAAAGTTGATATTGATATAATAAGTGACAGACTGTGTCTATTCAGTTCAGAAAAGAGGTGACTTCTTTTGGTTTAATCTTTTCATATTCACCAGTAAATTCAATTTATACTCGTATTTAGATTCTTTTTGAATAATATATCTGTTATTTTTTCTTATTAATTTTAAGAATCTTAATCGTGTTAGATTAATATTACCATTTTTGATTAGATATTTTCAAAGGACTTCGCACGAGACGAGACGAGACGAGACGAGACGAGACGAGACGAGACGAGACGAGATTTAATAAAATATTAACTCGGTCTCGTGAATTATCAAAAAATACAGTATCGTTTCATTAAAAGTCTACAAATAAAAACTATTGTAATAAAAATATCAATATCTCCGATAATACTACAATAATTATGTTGATGAAGATCCCAACAGATAATTATTTAATTTCAATATATATTTAATTACCTACTCATACTTTTATCAGACACTTTTTTTAGCTATATCTTCAGATTTTAAACAAGTATGAAAAGAACCAAAAATTTCCTTCAAAGTATTATGATGCTAAGATATTAAATGACGTTTTGCCACTTTTTCTGCTAATAATTTTATTTATTTTTAATTTTGGACATATTAAACAGACCACTGTTTTTCATTTTTGATCACTTCAAAATTAAAAAACTTCTCAGTCTTGGATGAATTTTTTAATGAATGCATTTGATTAGATAAATCACCCAGGAGTAAAATACTCAAACATTAAATTAACTATGTTTATTTATTTATTAATGAAATTATTAGCTCTTTATCAATATAAGGCATGAGCAGCTAGTGAAACAATATCAACAATAATTTGAATCATGCTAACTCTAAACTCAATTAGTTTTTGTTTATATAAATAGTTGGGAGAATTAACAGCAGTATATATACTAGTATGTTCTAAGTAGAAAACATGATAAACCTTTTGACAAAACAAATAAACTATATTTTCTATGTAAAAGGTCTAAAGGGTCAGTCATTCAATATGCCTTTGATTAGTTACTTAAGCTTCGGAGAATCCACGATTGATCTCTGTTTATAGAGCAATTGACCCATCATGTTTTATCATTCAAATCAATCTCCATTCATTCCAAAACTCTTCTGTCTGATCTCTGATTATCCTTTTACTCCTTTTAATCAATATTGATAATATTTAGAATTATCTTGTATTAAAACATATATTGATAAACTAGCTGACGCCCGGGCCTTCGCCCCCGGCGTCACCTAGCCCCTGGCGGGGAGCGTCTCGATTTATGGTTATAATTTATATAGATAATAGCTGACCCGTTGCTGTGACTAACTCTTATGCTTCACGCCTAAACCACTGGACGTATCGAAACTATATTCGAATAATAATAGTTTTTAAAATAAATTGAAAATGCAAATAATTATAGAATAGGTATTAAAACAGTAAAAGAATCAAATATTACTTGTCAAAATTGTTCCCTTAACCAAAAATAATATTGACAGTTGAAAGATTTCCAAAAATCTATTATCGGCCATCTTGTTTGTTTTCTTTTACACCCCAGAGAGGCGCTAGCGTTGTTTCTTCGAAAAAAATATTTTTTACATGCCACAAGTGTGATATCTATAAAAACACTATATATAAAAACACTCGTATATTTGAATGGAATGTTGTGTGAAAATTTCAAAAAAATCGGTGAAGAACTTTCGGAGATCCTTCAACCTATCACTTAAGCGTAACAGTAGATTTTTATTTATAAAGATTTAAATCAATATATGTTTATATAAATCCCAGCAAAAACAATTGTGTAAAAAAAGTCAAAGTTTGAGTAATAAAATTCTTTTGCCAAAAAAAGTAATGAGATCTAATGTGCTGCCAAGTTCAACATTATCAATTTCGTAAATGAGTAAAGAATTTAGTAACTTTAATTAAAACGCATGTTTTTCGTTTTACTTGTCCATCTATATTTATTGATTTCACATTTCTAGTTGAAATTGTTTTCCTGAAACTTGGCATTTACGCATTATGTTATACCTCTCACCTTTAAGCCTTCCGATCCTCTCGCTTATGTTCTCATGATATAGCAACTTAATTCATGACCATTTGACCATACATAACAAGCGTAAATGTCAAGTTTCAGGAAAATAATTTCAACTAAAAATATGAAATCAATAAATATAGATAAACATGTAAAATTAAAAACATGTGTTTTAATTGATGTTACTATATTCTTGACTCATTTATTATACTAAATTGATGATGATGAACTTTGCGGCACATTGGATCTCACTACTTTTGTTTGGCAAAAGGTAAAGTTTCGGTTTTGAGAATTCACTCTTTATTAATGCACCAAATTCTACCAACAATACAAGTTTTAGTATTCCAGAGTCATTATACAGTGAAACCCCTCAAATCCGAACTAATTGGGGCTGTAGCATGTTCGGATTAGCCGAAAGCAGCTTCGACAATTGAAGATAACTGATATCAAGTGAAAGATTAAGTGATATTTTGTGTTTCTATTATTATTTCATTATTTTTGCAAAGTGATTAACCTAAAGAATTTCAATAACCAGCTTTTACCGTTTTTCAATCCTGGATGACATAAGTATGTAGACACATTTATACTTTGTTAGGTATGCTAACAGTACTTCTTTGTTAATTTTTCAACTAATTATTTAAAATAAGGTTATAATGTGGAATATATACATAATTTTTATGACTAAATAAATAAGTTTCTCTTTTTTGCGTTCGGAGTTGAGGGGTTTCACTGTATTTTCACTATATGTTAATTTGTCTATAAATTTCACCCCTTCATTTGAGTGACGAAAAAACCTATTTTTTGCTTCTTGTAAGTTGGACGTTATAATCAATAGAAATATGAATGAAATTTAGAAATTTAGTTAAGGTTAAGGACCAGTATTAATGAAAAAAATTCAGCCCTGCACACTTTTCCAGTACAAAGTTACAATGGCTAAGTTGCTTACTGTAAAGGGTAGTCTGTCAGTTCACTTCCCCCTCCCCCCACTCGAATCGAACTTGGCTGGGGCAAGCATATATAAAAACTTTATATTTTAAGAAGAAACATTAAAAAGGATTGATAAAAAAATATAATATATGTATCGTTATTTTTGATTAGACTCTAGCCTCTTCAAGAATGATGACATGACATATAAAGTAATTTTAATTAAATTATTTATAAAGAGAAATCAAAGAGATTGTTGTCCTGTATATGAATATGAATATATGTATATTTATAATTTATTTGTTTGAGATTATTTTAGTCTCGAAGGATTGGTCTCTTCTTTTTTTAATTAGAAATATTTTATCTATTTATTTCTCATGGGGTCAATTATCGATTGGATATTGAAAAAAACAAATCTTTTCAATTTATATTTTGCTTTTAATAGTTATCCATATTTTTACAATGATACGACTTCGAAACTCACACATTTGATTTAATTGTGGATTAAGGTATTTTTAAGATCTATAATTTTGGATAAATAGAACAAGAACCGAATCTAGGTCTTTTGTCAGGGGGGGGGGGGGGGTAAGAATACATTTTCTACCTCTTCACCCAATGCTAAATATATACAAAAAATTCCCCGCTTCTCAAAATGTGCCTCAGGGGGCACGTGCCCCCTTTGCACCCCTCCCTCGCAGTAGATCCGACCTCGGATAGAATCTTTTGCTTTCCTGGAATAAAGATAATGATCGGGGTTGCAATGGAGACGAAGATGTTTTTGGGCTTGACATAACAATTTTATTATAATATATTCAAATTGATAAATTTTCACAGGATTTCTTTTTAGTAAAGTAATTCAATTTTGCCACGACATTTTCGAATATAGGACTTTGCTTTTCGATTCCTTTGTCTCCGAAAGGAATGTTTGTTGTATATATAGAAAATGAAAATTTTTCGAAATCACATTCTAAAAATAAATGAAATGGATGAGAGAGATGGTTGGCTAATTTGTTGTTTGTTGACGAAAGGATATAATTTACAGTTAACCAGAACGATAAAATACTTTTCTTAGCAATCATCGGTTAGAAAATGTCTCCCCTTAGGCACATAATTGAATTCTCTCTTGGAAGAAAAGAATATCTCTTCTAAGAAACCTCAGGAAATTCTATAGGCAACCAACAGCCTATTCATAGCCAGAAATACAGAAAATTGAATATGGTATAGAAAACTTATTTTGCATACATTTTTCTACAATACATTTTTTATTCAGATATTCAAACATCAGAGTATATAAATGCTTATTTGAAAAAATGCTTTTTTCCAGTACATTTTTAGTATTTTTTTTCTGCATAAATATCTTAAAAATATCTTAACCAATTTTCATAAAATTTAATTCTATTTAGATATCATGAAGACCACAAAAAAGGCTATATAAAGTTTTTAATAAAATTATATTTTAAAATACTTTACTCTACTGAGTGCGCAAGTACTTTTTTTAAGTTCTTTAAAATTTATTTGCTCGGCTTAATGTAGGTCATTTAACCTTCCTTTAATAAGAATGGATAAACTTCTCTCTGTAAAATAAATTTGAGAGGTAATTTTGGTAACCTCGCAATTGTTTGTTACATCTGTCACTTTTGCTGAAGATCTGGAGGAATCTACTTAAATCCAAAAGTAGCCATCGATTCTCATCTAATACTTAATGAATAATAAATAAATTGCATTTATGACGTTTTGATTATTATTAGTAACCTGTGGGGAAAACATTAAGGAATCAACTTAAAAATAGCGATCGATTCTCATCTAATACTGGAGGAATAAACTTGTTACATTCCACCTTTGGCGTTTTGACCATTAATGGTAACAAGTGTTGAAGACATGGAGTAATCGACTTAAAATAAAATTGTAGGAAAAAGTGAAACTTTTTCAAGACTCGGTAAGCTGTTTTCATTTTCAGTGAATTAATAATTTTAAAAGATAACTATCTGTATCTGAGTTACACAAAACCAACCCTTAGTAATTAAATAAATCAAAAGTCGAAGCAGTTTCCCTTCTATTAAATTCAATAAATAAATATATATATTTCTTTCCATATAAATTCATCCCCCCCCTCCCCCCCTTCAGAGATCACATAAACCTAACCAAGCTGATCGAATTTTAATAAAATAATATTTCCTTACCTAGATGCAAAAGGTCGTTCCTAGAATAATAGAAGTTATGAAATCAATCTTAAATAGTCTAAAACAGGTCTGAACTTGTACTTTGAATCCTTGCAACGTCTATAATTAAATTGTTGAGTTAGACACACAAATTTGTGGTCATTGAATTTGAGATAGTCCCATCCCTCTGGAATTAATAGATATGATCTAAAGGAAATTCTAACGTATATCTCCGATAGAATTATGGCTAGTCCTTCAGTGCAAAGTGCTTCAGCAAACTTAGTCGATTATTTTCACTCAAATCTAAAATTACAAATTATTTTTTTTCTTTTTAAAATCTTTATTTCAAGTTTGTATCTTGACAAATTTAGGTACAACTAGATGTATTCATTAAAAACCTAAAATTTAAAAAATAAAATAAAAATTTATTGCTTAAAATACCAGACATTATGAGAGATTTCAAGTTGCCGATAGTACCTAATAGATTTAAATTTTCTTAGAAAATCATAAGAATGTCATCATATTAGATCCGATGGAATGGATTATTATATACATAATTAAAAATAATCAATTTCATCTAATAGATGACACTCTCTTATGATTTTCTAAGAAAATTTAAACCTATTATTATCGGCAACTTGAAATCTCTCATTTTCAACATTCGAAACACTCAAATGCCTTTATTTAAACTATATGGCATAGCTATGTTTTTAAATTTAGAATCACTATATCGCGAAATTTTACAAATTAAGATTTAAATCTTTGATTAAAATATTTAACGCGCTTACATATTTTCTCAGAGGGGTTCGCACCTCAAAGGGTAGCCAAATGGCCCTGATTGCTGTTACTGGGACTCGGGTTCGATTCCCGGTTGAAAAACAAAGGTCTAGGACAACTGGTCGCCGTTAACTGGACTCCGTCAAGTGGGCACAGCCAAGTGGACGCCGCTAACTGCGCGCTAGGACAAGTGGACGCCAGGACAACTGGGCGCGGATAGATATTAGACCCTACTATGTCGTTATTAATTATTAATCTTTTTACTTTACTAAAAAGGCTTTGGTGAAGTATTGTAATCGTGCATGAAAAAAGTGGTTTTTTTTTGCTTCTTTTTTTCGAATATCTCAAAAACGGCCAAAACTATTTTGATTAAAAAAATTGGGCAAAACAATGAAATTTCGGTCTACAAAAAAGCTCCAATAAGTAAACATTGAAAAAATTATATTTTTCGAGATAATAATTGTTTTGTCAAAATGTCTTTTAGTTAGTCTGTGCGTTACCAAATTTTTGTGAATGAGCTAGCTCAAAAACTAGTGTAAATATTAAAACCAAATTTCACACATAGTTTTGGTGCATTGAAATTAAGAGTGCATATCGACCCAAAATTAAGAGAGATGGAGGGGGTTTAAAAATTAAAAATCTAGGCCATTTGAGCAAACTGAACCAAATTTTGTATTCATAATCAGTGGACTCCCAGAAGTCTAAAAATGCAAAAACTAACCGTCCAAAATTGGGGGAGGGGGTGTAGGGTCAGAAAATGAAAATGTAGGCCCTTGTACCAAACTCAACCAAATTATGTATACAGAAGTCTAAAAATGCAAAAACTAACCCCCCTACATGATTATAAATAACTTTATTAAATATTAAATATAAGAGATAATAATAATAATAATAAATATAAGAGAGGGGGCAGGGTGTATGATAAAGTCAGTTGGATAGCCACATCAGAACGTGTCAGTTTATTTTAACATATTCTTGGCTCAAATTAATCAACAATCTTGGAAGTGACTTTTCATTAACAATAAAAAATGAAATGAATGAAAGAGCCTTTAACCTTGAAAGTTTATACACAAATAATTGTTAAACAAAAGAATAATGTTACATACTCTAATAATTTCGATGTGAAGGAATTTTTTCTCATCTTTAGATTGTTCCAAGTTATGTCATTTTGTTTTTATTTTTAAGTTGTTGTTGTGTGGAGATATTGTCATTGTATAAAAATTATGTAATGATTGAAATGTTTTAGACTGATAATGACATAATTGAAAATGTCGAAACGTTCCTGGTAACAATAAAATAAAATAAAGAAAAATAATTGATAAAAATGTGGTTTTTTTTTCAAAAAAGAATAAAACCAACACCTATTTAAATGAGAATTTGAATCCTCAAGAAGTTTGGTTATAAATAGTTAAATAAAAAAAAATTTTGATCATTTTCATACAGAGATAGTATGTGTAAATTTAATGAAAGTTATGTACCTATTAATCAGACGAAAAAATATTTAAAAAGTAATTTTATTTTTAAGAAAAATATTAAAAGCAGTCATTTTGACTGGTCTGCTAGTTCTCCCTCTAATTAAAACGTGATTTTCTTACTTATATACTTGAAACAAATCCTAAAATTTTACTATTATCTATATTGTCTATAGCAAAGAAATATATTATATCTATTTTAGGAAAGAGAGTCGGATTGGCCGAGCTGGCTAAGGGGCTGTGCTCGCTTCAGCATCGTTGATGACGAAGTTCAAGCGAGAGGCCCGGATTCGAGCCTGGCTAGCATATAAAATTTTGTTAAAGCAGTGTGTGTGTTGTATAACATAATTTTCGTGACAAGTTGGCCGTGTTCAGTTGGCCGAGCCCACTTGTCCCATTCAGGAAAAACAACCCTTCTGACATATATTTAAAAATTATTCATTCCATAGCATCTAAAAGATGACACTCTCTTATGATTTTCTTATAACGAGAGAAGTACGTGTTGCTCCTGCGAAATCTGTTTGCAATGGATATTTTGCATTCAAACGTATGCCAGATTACATTTCTGGTACAGACAGAGATAATATATTATATTTTAAATTTATTCTAATATGTAAACTCCTGAAAATGGACGAATACCCTGAAATATAATGAATTTTCAAACATGTGTTTTTATCGTGAGGGACTTTAACTTTAATTCAACCCTTTTTATGTTTCATAAAGAGAGATCTATGAGATCGTCATCTACCTAATTCAAATAAATATATACATATATAAATATAGGCGGGCTTCGCAGCTGTTATTCAAATAAAATGCTATCATAACGCGCTTCCTAATCAGATGAGAAATCGGATGTTAGCATTTCGGTGCTGCCATCTACTATGTGTTTTACATCAGGTAATCATTTCTAATTGGTCTACTTTTTTTTTCTATACTGGAATTTTCACTTTGCTTGCAGGTCGGGTAGGAATATTATTTCTTATTACTCGCTGTAGTCGGTTTTTTCGCTCATTGAATAATATCGGTAGTTGAATCGTATTATATAACTTTTTTTTTTCATAAAATTTTCAATTCTAAATAGAGCCATATTATCATACAATTGGTAAATGTTTGTTACAAGAATGAACAGAAGAGGCAGCTAATTAGACTTTTTTTTAGTAATTAACTTTTTCGTGTTTGGCTCAAGAGAAGAGAGAAAATGACTTTTCTTACAAATTGGGAAAATATTTTGCGACAGGTTCACATTGGAGCTTTGCAAACTTTAAGATAGAAACTTTTACGAGTATTTCAGACTTCAAGTTAAATGACGTATTTTATTTTCAAGGGGGATACTATCTATTGGAATAAGAGTGGTGAATTAACTTGAGGTGGGTCACAGCTCGTGGAGTCATCGTTTTTTTGCAGAACAAGTTTTGCCTTTTAGTTGTTAACTTTAACTTAAGTTGGTCGAAGATAAATTAACTAATTCTTGAATATCATCAAAAAAGACTTTCTTCTAATAATATGTATATTAATTACAAATAATAAAAACAAATTAAATTCATTATTTATGTAACCTATTAAATAAAATTAATTATATTTATTAATTGAATTACAATATTATTATATTATGAGCCTTTCGTGCGTGCCTTCGGCACGCCCTCGAAGCTAGGCTCTCCGGGCTGGTGGCCTGGCGGGCGGCGTTTCGGTCCAAAAATTTTATTCCTCTTAAAAAACCACGGCATCAGCGCTCCCTGTCGGCAGCATTACGTTAGCGTTGCTTCAAATTAATCTGGGCTATTATATATATAATATTATTAATTTTAGAGAGATTAGGAACTTGGTATATTTATATATTTTTTTTTCAAATTTACCATGCATCTTTTTCAGGTAAATTTGTCAGATTCAACCAGTGCATTTATCAATTCGTTTATCCTTAATATGATTAATAAAGATTGAGATAGTTTCTATCCTACTTACATTCGACTTACACAAATAAATCGTTGACTATTTTAATCTTGAATATTCCATCTATTGTCATCTATTGTCTTCTACTTGGAAATGAAAGTGGAAGTGGAAGTAGGTGTACACGATTTTAGGTCGCGGTTCACCCCTCGGTTCAGATGGACCACCAGTTTGTTAGTTGTAGCCTCATAGGCGTTGAATTTCATCCATTGGTTAAGTGAGCTTAACACCGAACCCGCCCCATGACGTTCTAGAGAGTCACGTGACTGAAAAAAACCTCTATCAGTGGTGACGGATCCTAGGAACTGCTCTTTTGTTTCTAGGAAACTCCCTTGACTTGCCTCGTGATTGTTTGGATGACTGATGTCAGGCAATAAGCATTTCTCGTTTTTGAAATTTGTACTACTCGCAGGCTGGTCACTCCTGAATTGACTGATGCATTTTTAAAAGTAAGAGGAGAGTAGATATTCAGTCCTTTGATTCGAAGGTTGAAGGAATTTTTAAGCCTGGCTTATTTCAGGGATTGCAAGACGCAGGGTCTCTGGAAAGAGGAAGGCATGAAGAGATTTCACATAACCCTCCCAATGTTTTTTTTTAGTTTTAGACACTTGTCGCATCACTTTAATGTTATATAGTTTTTATTTTGGAAATAGGAAGATAGTTTGGATAAAGGAAGGTATAACTTTTAAATTAATTATCTTTAACTAATATGAAGAAATGACTAGGATTTTCAAATATACAATTAATTATTATTAGTAATGAATCGACTTGTGTAATTGAAATTATTTAATTATTTTTAAATATATTCTAGAGCCTCGATATTAATGGATACTCCGGGCCTCAGAAGGACTTAATAATTTGAAACACTAATCCTACACTGACCAGTAACTTCTGAAATACCTAGTATTTTTGAATAACAGATGATTATTTTTATTCTTAAAATCTTTTTGCATTTTTTTTAACTATTTCTCTAATTGAACGCATAAATCTAAAATTACAATTAGATAACCAACATCTTTTTGTAAACATTGGATTAGAATGTAAATTAGAATAAGAATTTTACTGAACCGAATATTTTTAACAACGAAGCATTGACGACTTGTAAAGTGCTTTTGTGCAAACAAAACGTACAAGTCTTAATAGTGTTAGATCGGCTGAGTAAGTGTGGGATGTTATTGCTATTCCAGAAGTAAACCTTAGTTTGAAGCCTTTAAGAGGGAAGAGTTCCGGAAGGTCTCACCCACCCCTTGCTTTAAAACTTCCTCAATCGAAAAGGGCTTACTTAGTTCAGGTGGTTCTGGGCCAGAGTCGGAACATCTTTAGATTATTCATGGATGAGGTTTCAAACCTCGTCAAGCAATAAGTAACTCACTATTTCGAATGGAAATCAACTGATAATATATTTATTAACTAAGTGAGTTGATTCAGCTAACAACAAATCGTGCCAATGGCACTTAAATTAATTTTATTTTTCAAATCTCCCCATAACAATTCAGATAATGAATAAATCTGGTAGCACATTAAATTCTAATTAGTTGAATATCTGCATATTTCTAAATATGATCGGAATTTTGGACCAATTATATATTCCTTTATAAATTAATATAATGCTTTGGTTTTAAGATTTTTACTATAATACATGTTTTAAATTATAACTTTCCCTGTTTGTTATAAAGGTAAAATGACCGATTAATAGCAGTTTATTTTGTGAATCTTTAACTAATAAAATAATTGGTAGAAAAATTGAAAATTTTTTAAGACTCTCGGTGTCCTCTTTTATATTATTAAAATTTCAATAAAATCAGCTAAAAAATTAAGTAAAATTTCAAGGTAGGTTTCACAAAATAAAACAAATAGGTATGGTATATCGATATAAAACTCAAAACATATATATATATATATTTGTTTTATTTCGTGAAACCTACCTTGAAATTCTACTTACTTTTTAATAAAAAATGTTTCAACTTGAACCGACACGAATTTCTTTAAAAATTAACTAAAAAATGATCTCTTCTGTATTTTTCAGCCCTTAGTTCTAGAGTATTGAAAATACTTTTTGGCACAAGAATGAAATTTCTACGAATTTCTGTCCTTGATGTATCTTGGATATCGGAATCCAGGAGTCACAAATACAGACAAAAAAAATCTTGGTTATAAATTATTATATATATTAAATTTCAAACACAATGAGCAAAAAATATTTTTTTGAGTGAATTCAATACTTGGCCACCCGACAGGCAGGAACAATCAACAGTATAGGCTTTGAATGAGAATATACATTACTGGATCAAAGCTGATAAATCAACATATTACTATATTATTTGAAAAATCACGATAGGTCTGACATCTCTTTGAGATATATAGAATCAATAATTCCATGTAACCTCTCCTGACAACTATTGGCAGAAAAGTATCAAAGAAACATATTCTATTCTCCCATAAGAATAATAATAAGTACATTTACTTTATACCCGTTAGTTAGTGCTTTTGATTTTCGCCAATAAAGAATTAAAAAAGACAATGACAATAGAAAATATATGACAAATCTAATCTGCATCGAATTTCGCACAGTTACTTTGTGTGATTCCGCAAAAGTATTGGTGGGAAAATCAACTCCAAAAATGTACCTATAGAGGTGAGAGAATGAGGGGAGGAGAATTAAATCCTAAGCCCTATGTTCGAATCGGTCCAAATTTTGCATAGTTACTCTTTAAGACACTGAGAAACTATTCGGACAAAAATCAATTATCCAATGGGTAGAGGAGTGGAGAGGGATTACGAGACGATAGGGCAGTTGCCCGGGGGCAAAGAAGGTGCGATTGCGGCCACAGTCACCCCTGGAGCTTGTCAATTAATACATAACGGGACAATGAAATTTATTAAAACAATTTTGTTCTTCTCTTAATAAGAGAGTACCTGGAGCACCGAGCGATGCTCGGTAACTTTTTGCTTTCTGTTTCAAATTTCAAGACTCTGCGACTTACCGAATACGAGATATGAATGATTAAAACATTTCTTTTGCGACACCCCCTTCCTTTATTTCAATCGGATTAAAATTTATACACGACTAATAACTCATGAGACTTGATAAATACACCAATTTTTATCGAAATCGTTAGAGCTATTTCCGAAAACGAATTATATATATATACACAAGACTTTCTCGTTTAATAAGAGTAGATAATAAGATTAATAGGAGTAGATAAAAATAAATCACTGTAGGTACTAATTAAAATCCTCAAAATCTAGACTATATTCGAACTTAATTGGTGCTGACGTTGGTGCGCCTGTATTTAGGCAACATTGTACGCGCAGAAGAATGAAATCTGCGTAGGAGCTAGGCGAGTCCAGTCGTTGATGGAATGCTTGGGGGTTTTTAAAATAATAATTTTAATAAATTTGATTTGTCATAAAATATTAATTAGTTTTAAAATTAAAAAAATCATGTCGGCGGCGTCGTGTAAGCTGATTATAATAAGTAATGCCTGGGGCAATGAGCCATTCTCGGTAACTTTTTGCCTCTAAATAGTTTAATTTTCAAATTTCAAGGCTCTGCGACTTACCGAAGACAAGATATGAACGATTAAAATATTTAATTTACACCCCCTTTGTTTCAATTGAATTAAAATTTATACACGACCAATAACTGATAAGACTTGATAAGTTCACAAATTTTTAGCGAAATCGTTAGAGCCGTTTTTGAGAAACCGATTCTATATATATATATATATATATATATATATATATATACAAGAATTGCTCGCTTAATATAGGGTGACCACGAGAAACATTTACGTTTTAGAAATAAAAAAACAATATTAATTTTTCAAGATACTATTTACTTAACTTAAGTTACATAGTTGTGGTTATACGCCATTTACTTTACGTAGAGAAAATGATGTCAGGAAGGTGATGTCCTTCTTCCCTGAGGCAATTTTCTAATCTGTCCAGGAGGCTCCTCCACAGGTCCTGACAGGTCACCTGATTTCAAGATTTGGAGATGTGCACTGGCCTCCTCGATCTCCGGACCTTAACATGTGTGATTTTTATTTGTGGGGACATTTGAAAGAGCAAGTTTATCCACATAAACCCCGTACTTTAGATGACTTGAAAGCGGCGATACGTACTGAGGTGGCATTGATCACTGAGGATACACTGGAACGAGTGTGGAGGAGCTTCCTGGACAGAATAGAAAATTGCCTCAGGGAAGAAGGACGTCACCTTCCTGACATCATTTTCTCTACGTAAAGTAAATGGCGTATAACCACAACTATGTAACTTAAGTTAAATAAATAGTATCTTGAAAAATTAATATTGTTTTTTTATTTCTAAAACGTAAATGTTTCTCGTGGTCACCCTATATAATAAGATAAGATATGATATAAGATATATTTCAAAATCTACGAAACCAAAAAATTTATATTCTAAGACAAATTTCATTAATTAAATCATGTTATAAATCCGAAAGTAAACGATTAATTATCTATATTAAACGAAAAAAAAAACTTTATAAAGCAGCCATTTAATAATAGCCAAGAAAAAAAAGCGCTAAAATAAATCAAATGAAATAACATTAAATGCGTTGAAGATACAATCGATTAGTCGATTAGTCTGAGTTCTACTTACAAACCAATTTCTTTGACTACAGTACTAGTGTTTTTGAACTTCCTGCTGGATCATTTCCTATTTCGCATTGAGTTCATCTTTGATTAATTCTCCCTTAGATTCTACTTTTTTGTTCAATGCTGTTTTCTCTGTGATCCATCCACCTCTAATTTACAATCAATTACAAGCTAACTTTTAAATTGAACATTATTTAATTTTTATTAACTTTTCACTTTGCTTTTTAGTTGGTTATTGGAGCTTGAAAATAACAAAGATGTAACCACTCATATTCATAAAAAAAAACAAAAAAGTTTCCAGGTTGTTTCTTTATTTATTTATTTAATTATTTATTTGTAATATCGAAGAAGAAGAGAATATAGTTAATGAAATGTTATAACTAATTATGACTCTTAAATTAAAAACTTTGATTTATCTTTATTTTCTAAGGGATGGATCACGGAGAAAAATGCCAGGCTTTAGGATTTCCTTAAGATATTTATAACAGTTGAGCAGACCGTAGATTGGTCCTTATTTTGGGTATTTTTGAATTTTTACGCTGACAGAGACTCATATGGTTTGAAATAAACAAAAAATATCCCCCAAGTTTCACGTCTCTATCTCATTTATTTTGAATCATTTGAGCCTCTGTCAGCGTAAAAATCCAAAAATACCCTAAATAAGGACCACCCTAATGAGTATTTATGGTTGAGTTGTTACGGCAATCATCTTCACGAGTGTCCAAAAGTTTTGCCAAACACACTTTTTCATACAAATGTAATTGCCCCCAAAATGCAACTCAAAAATAAATTTTATAAATTTTACACTACTTTAGAAAATAATTAGTTTTTTTTTATTCCTGAACATTTTCAATTTTCAGACATGTACCCTTTTCGAAATTGTATATTCATTTATTTTGTCACGATATATTAAAATAAATAAACAATCGAATATGATCTTTTGGTAAAATTCACAGAATTATTTTAATTAAATACATTTCATTACCTATATATAAAGAAGATAATAATACACTCTTTCAACAAACTTCGCCCACAGTATTTGAAAACAACTTCAGAAATAAATGTCGAACGTCATCTATTTTGAATAGATTTTCTCTTTAAAAATCTGCAATCTAGATGATTGAAGCTTGAACTTCTCTTTCGATAAACAAATCAACTACTAAAGTATCAAATGTACAATAGTACAATAGTATGGCCACCTCTTCTATCCCTATGACCTCCAGTGACTGGAACTCGCTCCCTGCCACCATCTTTCCCGCGACTTATAACCTTCAGCTATTTAAGACCCGTATCCACAGATACCTTCGACCCCCGCCCAACCCATAAAATTCTTTCTTCTTCTTTTCACGATGGAGGGGCCAACCCAGGCCTTTAGGGGTTGCACCTTTTTTGGTGTAACTTCTTCTCTCATCATTATCATAAAAAAAAAAAAAACTACAAACATTTTCTTCATAAAATAAAAAATAATTTTTTTCCTTAAAGGCTAACAGTTTAAAAAACTAAATAAATAATTTAATCTAAGAGAAACCCGTTATTATTATATACTTTATTCTTTTATCTATATTTTCTTCATGAATAAATCAATTGTTCTCTTTCTCACTCTCACTCAATTTAAGATTCGTTTTTGTGTCAAGATGATTTTTTCCTGGATTAGTTGAAAAGAGATTTTCCGATTAAAATATTTCTTTTTCCTTTAGAAAAATGGGATTGATTGGTAGGCAGTGCTGTGGGCGGGCTGGTTAGATTAAACAAGTAACACCTGAGCGCAATCTGTCTTTCATGTCTTCGCCTCCATCCCGGTCCATGAGGCCGGATGTTTCTGACTAAGGAAAGACTATATATACCAAGCTCAAGAGTAAAGTAAATAATTGAGATGGTTCTTCTGAGTAAATATTGAACGATCATTTGGGAAAACAAACTTTTTTCACCAAGAAAATGATTTTAAATAGAATCTTAATGTAAGATTTATCTTCAAAACTTTATAATCAAAAGTACATAATAGCGATCTTTTTTTTTCTAAAATCCAATTTTAAAATTAAAATTTGGAGTAAAGATAAATAAAAAAAAATAATAATAATTTGTGGAGTTAAAATAATGGCATTTACTTTTGAATATATTCCAGGTAAATTAACAAATCTTAATTATAAATTTGAACGTTATTTTCTCTTTGGAGAGAGACAGGCTGGTAGAATTTTCAGCTGAAAGTAATGGAAGGCAGCCCAGGGGTAGGGAAGAAAGAAAAAATTATCACATATCCAAATAAGGAGTAATTTATTGGATTGTCATTCCCTCTTTGAAGTGAAACTTCATTAGCGACGTATCTGTTTGATTTTTTGTTAAAATAAAGGGGAAATGATTCAATAGAGAGGAAATAATTAAAAAAAGCATTAATATTTCATGACATATAAAATTTATTAAAATTAGGAATTTTAAATTATTATTTTAAAACCCACCAATATATATATAAGGATATGAGGAATAATAATTTATTTTTTAAAATATAATAATCCCTGACTATCCATTATCTATTGACATGTAAGAACGTGCAAAGATCTAAAAGACAAGTCCTGACAAGTTTTAGTCCAAGAGAGAAATTATCAATTAATTGTGATTGTTATAGAAAACCCCAATTCCTTGTCTCCTTGCGCGTACTAGAATGATAACTTATAGACTCGGTTAGTGTCGTAGAATATAAATTACTGAAATAATAAATATTTTACAAAATGAAAATATGAGAAGAATAATTTTTAAATATGTATTTGAGACTTGATTATTTTTTTTATCTTAATCTCTCTAATCAGATTACCGAAATTGAAACCTTATGATGGCTAATCAGGTGGCCGGCTGCCCCCCTAGAATAATTCTCAAACTACACCAATGGTTGTCATTATTGTATTTCCCAGAGGAGGAGTTCAGGGTGATGACTAACTAATATGCTAGAACTATTGGTAAAAGTATTAATAAGTAAGTTTCCATCGATGTTGTTAAAAAATCATAATGAAATTAATTAGCTATCAATTATTATTAATTTTAAAAAAGAAAACTGAAATGTGAAAGATGGTAGAGCTTTAACTACACTTTCTTTCAAAAACATAAATATTTAAAAAGGAAAGAAACTTTTTTTTCAAAGCCTTATAATTAAAAATACATAATAGCGATCTCTTTTCTAAAAAACCCCTTATTAAAATTACAACTTCATTTAAACATAAATTAAAAACAAAAATCAATTTGTGGAGCTAAGATCTAAAACTTTCCAAAACATTTACTTGAATATATTCCAGGTACATGAGATAATGCTACGAAGAATTAGAAAATTTATTTCTCCAAGTAAGAAATATATCATAAAGTATATTTATACATAGTCCAAAGAATAGATTAAAGTTACTATCTTATTAAGTACCTATTTATTGTAGTATTTCTACGTATTTGAATTTTTGTAATTTGTAAAAATGCTTGAATCTCGACCAGAAAAGCTGAGTAATAAAACAATATATTTTTGTCTCCGAAAGAGTTCAAAGATTCGCTATCAGGGATTACATTATTTGCAATATCGATAATATATAATTTGCTTTATATGGAGTCCGACAAGCATATAGTCAACAGATTATTATTTATCTTATTACACTGCTTAGCCAGATTAATTTTATCTTGTGTAATAAGTATTGAACGAAATATAAACATTATACCTACGCGAGATCTGGGGATTTGAATTTTCATGAAGAAGAGCTTTCGAGATTCTTCGTAAGTTATATTTTGAATAAGTTCAGTTGTCAAACTAGATAATCATTTGGGAAAAATTTAGGAAATAATAAAAAAAAAAAACAGACAACGTCTGGATTGACTTAAAAAAATTCAAATTTTTCGATTAAGAATTAACTTTCTAAAAAGCTTTAATATTTATTTATATAAATATCTTACATTCTCAAAATGCTTACACCATCAATCAGATATAAAGTAAGTGACCCAAAAGTTGACATACCCCTTAAAGCGGACACCTTAAAACATTTGTGTTTAAAATAAGGGCAAAAGGCCCCAAATTCTTTATGTTATGTTGTCCACTATTTACAATACTGTTCAGAAGGTGATGAAATTGCAGCAGACCGAATTTGGGGCCTATTTGACCTTATTTTAAACACACATTTTTTTAAGGTGTCCTCTTTAAGAGCTTTGTCCACTTTTGGGTCACTTATTTTAGTGAAATCAAAATCAATTTAAGAAGAAAAATAAGTTTTAATTAATGCCTTTGAAAAAGTTGTTGCTTTTTTTGAGCAAATGGAATTTTAATTTCAATTCAATATATAAATAAAATATAACCAGGGAAACTTACCCTTCGCTGCAGGTGGCTCGAACGGATTTCGAATTGCATACATGAACAATTACCATGACGAGAAAGATGAACGCAAAATTGACTGAGCAGGTGACACCAATGATTACGAGAACTTCTGTTGTGCTATAACAGCCTCGAGAGGATTCCTCTCCTCGAAGATGCACCATCGATCGATGATGGCTAGAAATAACAGCCCAAATTCCAATTAATTTGCATTACTTAGGTATTACATTTTAAGATGCTAGTCTAGGTTTTTTGAGCAAAAATTCTCAAAAATGGAACTCATACATTGTTAAAAAAATTGTAAATTTATAATATGTTTACAATACAAATAGATATGAAATTTACAAGATTGCGTACTTATACTATACCTACTAAATACTATACATATTATATCGGTAAAATCATATTGAATCATTGCAAAAATACAAAAATAAATTATAACTTTACTATTTTCTTGTATTAATTAGATACGTATTAGTAAAAAATATGATGTAAGATTACAATAATCTACTCTTATTAAACGAGCAAAAATTGTATATTTATTTGTTTGTATATATATTTGTTTGTATATATATTTGTTTGTATCTTGGTTATATTTTGAAAACGACTCTACCGATTTTGATGAAATTCAAGTGTTAGGGGGTTTTTGGGGTGACAATTCGATCTGTCACGGTCTCATCTTCGACAAAATTGTTTTTGATGAGTTTTTTTCGTAATCAAATTAATTATTCTCAGGTAGACAAATCTCTTAGGGTTTTCAAAAAGGTCTCCCTTTTCGTTTTGTACCCAGGCAGACAATGGGTTGCCTTATTTCATTGTTCTAAAAGCCCTTGAAGAAGTATTGTGTTTGTGGTTTGTTGTTCTCCCTAAACGTTAGAATTATTAATAAACGTTTTATAATTGTTTTTATAAAGAACCTTATTTATTTAATAGAATAAAAAATAATCAAGAATTTATTTAAAAATATCTTTCGCATAAGCAGGTCTCAATTTTCTGAAAAAATAACACAGTGGTCGAATACATTATATATATTTGTATTTTTTTTTAATTTGAAAACGGCTTTCAAATAAAAATCGACCTTTTTATCAAAATTTTAAATTAAAAATAATATTAAAATAAAGCTTTTAACTGAAGGAAGAAGTTACCGAGCATCGCTCGGTGCCTCCAGGTACTGGTATGTAATATTACTAAAATGTTTTGGGGCCGGACTTTTCATTTTTTATATTAGTAAAATTATATATAATATATAAGAAATTTTTAACCGTGTATAGTTTCTTGATTACCATATAAATAATTAAACAAATAAATAAATAGAAAATAAAATAGTAGCTAAGTGTGAATAGACTGCAAAATGTCAGGGGCTCTTTAGAAAACAAAAAAATAAGTTAAGTCTGCCAACCCTCCAGGTTTAAATGGGAACTCTTGTTTTGTTTGTAGAATCGGTATTTTTAAACAATCTTTTTCTTTAAATCGAAGTAATTTTGATACAAATAAACTGCAACGGATCGTTGCTAAACTTTATCCAAATTCATTTGAAATATTAATATATTTATTCCTTTATTATTAATCAGATATCACTTGCTATTTGCAGTTCATGTTAACTTTAATTCAAAAATAATGATCGATTCTCATTTAACAGTCGAGGAATGACCATTCTACATTAGATTTTTGACGCTTCGATTATTATTGGTAACTATTGCTGAAGACATGGAGGAATTGACTTAAAAAATATAAAATAACCATCGATTCTTATCTAATACTAGAGGAATAACCTAATTGCATTCCATTTTTGATGTTTTGAATATTAATGGCAACCTCTACTGAAAACGTGGAAGAATCGACTTAAAATCAAAAAAGACTTTTACTTTTACTAAAAACTTTATTTAACCTTTTTTGTGGTCCCCATGGTACTTAATTAGGATATTAAATTTCATAAAAATTGGTTAAGTCATTTTCAAGATATTTAGAAAAAACTAAAAAAGTACTTAAATAAAGTACTAATGTTTGTGGACCGATATGTACCAAAAACTAATCAGCGCTTCATTTTGTTAAAATAATGGTAGGTTTTCAATTTCAATTCAATCAGTTCAACGGTGTGGAAAAAATCGTGGACGAAAAAAACGATAACACACATACATACATCCATCCATCCATCCCCGCACTTCCAAAAAAAATGGTACTTTTTGGCCTCTCCGGTGAGATTCAGAGTAATTTTTGGAAAAACCGTCACGTGTTAAAATTCAATCTCATTGAATACTTCAATTTGTGACCTTAATTGAGTCCATGGGTTCCGTAGTTTTTACCTGAGGACCCTTTGAAATCGCGCTTGCCGCCAGACCGATTACAATACTTTCCCCCATGCTTCGCATTGGATAAAGTAAAAATATAAATGGAAAATAACAAATATTTTATTGTCAATCAAATAAGCACTTTTAGAGTCATCAAACGAATATACTTTTTTCCACTTTATAATACAGGGATGCACTCCCCTAGCTTCATGACTCCCCCCAGTTTCATGAAATGTACCCTCTCCCAATTTTTATGAAAAGCAACCCCACCCCCCATTTTATTCAGTCCTAAAGAATTACAAGAGATTTTTTATTACCTTTTGTCGAAGTTATAATATCTACCATATAAGATTTGACCGCTTTTATTTTAGCATATAATACTAAAATATAACAATTTTCAAACCCCAGAAATTTCAATGGCGCACTCTGCGTCTTAAACGCCTCCACCCCTGTGAGCACCCCTGGAGTTACAAAACTTATAGTCACTATAAATACAGTTTACTCTAGTATTTTGACTACTTTGAATAAACTTTGTTTATGGAATAAAAACTGAAAAGAATCTACATCTAGGTACTATAATAAGATAAATTTAGAAAGATAGACAAGGCAAATAATATTTTTTTGTTTGCGAGCTCAAATTAATTTGAATATACTAGAGATCCGTCATTAAAAAATCTCACCAAACATTTTTTGTATTAAATCCGAGCGATTTGATTTTTTTCTAATAAAAAAGAGTTCTAAGGGCGAGTTGTATGTCGGTTTGTAAAGTCTTTGTTAAGTTGACAGACGGTCAAACCTTAGTATTCACCATATGCCCAGTCCGAGCCAATCAGATGAAAGTGCGTGTCATCTGATTGGCCACCCCGGCCGGCACTTGGTGAGCCTGAAGTAAGTTTGACCACCTGTCAACAACAAAAACACAAATCGGCCTTCAGCTGGCCTAAGCATTCTGGGTAAAAATCCAGTGGTTGTTATTGTTATTTGTTAATATTGCTATGAATGTAAATGATAAAGTATGGACCTTGATGTCTTCTTGTAATCTTATCATATTACTTACTCATTAAACACAAAAATAATTTCATTTGGAATAAAAGAAGCCGAAATCTCGTAGCTCAAGGGTTAGACTGGTTAGAGTTCGAATTAATGTTGATTAAAAGTTTATTATAAGCTTTCAAATACTAAATTACTGTATTAGATTTACTAACGACCACACGAAAAGAAAAAGTTTGCACTTTATAAAGTTCTTCTCCTTAACATTTTTTTTACATTTGGTATTTTAAATAAGATTCAACACAAAAGGCGAAATTTAATTTTTGTTTCATTTTGTATTAATATATATTCAAAAGTAAATTCAACATAAAATTTGTTTCTTTTCTTTTTGTACGTATTCTCTTTCTTTCTCTTGTTTTAAATGTAGATTTGATAAATATGAACAAACGTATATAAGACTTTCCTTTAAGGAATCCTTACTCTAGGCTCAAATGTGCATTAAAAGTAAACAAATAAAAAATAAAATAGGTTTGAATATGAAAAAGAAAACACAAAATACGAGGGCAAATTGTCTCTTTGTAAAAGTCAATTCCATAGAAATGATGTGTATATCTTTGTATAGGGTGGAGCTGAGCACCTTGCTTATTTAGAAATTCAATTAAGAAAAAAGTTACGCAGATATATATTTAATTCTTTGAACAGCATCAAGTACAAAATTTAAATTTTATGTATATTAATAAAAATTATTTTTATAAAATTCTGATTTAAAAGAATAAATTTCTAGGGGCGTTATTCCGAATCTTATTATTTCAAAACTTATTAATTTATTCTTATTTGCGAATAGACAAAAATACAGTGTTTCATTGTTATATCAGTAATTATCATTTAATTCTTTGTACCTTTAATCTTTAGTAAATAATAGATAGTTATGAAATATCTAACTTTAAATATAAGGGCGGTCCACAAATTACTTCACAAGAATTTAAAGATTTTTAGACCTCCTCCACATTCTGTCACATTTTCATTGTATTCCATTTTATTTGTATTGTGACGTCACATTATCCCTATTATACTCTACAATTTTCAGGTTGGAATAATAATAACCTGAAATCTAAAAAATATATTTGAAAATTTTTAATTTGACTTTTGTGTCATCACAATTTTTAAGATCCCCGGGCCCCCCTGTCACATTTTGTCACAAATCTGAGATGGCCCCTCTCCCATTACTGTGTGACGTAATTTATGGACTGCCCCTAATTTACTTTCATTTTATTATCAATACAATTTAAAAAACTGTTTTACATTTTATTATCATTAATATGATAGATAATAAAATAAAAGTAACAGTACAAGTAACATTTTTTTTTCAAGATTACATTTTAGAATGATTTGATAAATTCAATTATAATTTTTTCTGCACTATAGACTCCCCAATAAAAAAGTAATATATAATGTTTTTCATCAGCTGGTGGGTGGAAAATATTTCCCTCTGGGTGTTAATTGTAAATTATAGTGTGTACCAAGAAAGCGTGATTAGATTTTCCCTTTGAAATTTTAATATATTTCACTTTAGAGCTTTGATTTATTATTTACACTTCATATTTATGTATAATGAATGAAACAAATGTGTAAAAAATGTCGTATACATAAATCAAAAGAAAATGAAAGTAAAAAATATATATAATATACGGTCCTAGAATGTTAAAAGCACTAGTTACCATATGATTACCGAAATTTTTAGCATTTAACGCTTCTTTATGGATAGGAGCTTAAGTCTGGAAACATTTCTTATTGTTATAATATTACAATTCCTGTTGGAAAATAAATATAAAAATATGAACGCAAACATTATTTCAATTTAATGTTAAAACCCCTAGTTTATATTTTCTAGATATTAGGATCCAAGTTTGCGGTTTTCTTTTATAATCCCTAGTTTGATGATATTTACGAGAAAAATGAGAAAAATCTATTACAAGGGTGTTTGTAAATAGATCATATAATATTTTATATTATTCATAATCAAAATTAATTATAGTAGATTCTAGTCAGGTTGCTCGCATCAGACTGAAAGTAATTGATTATCTCTTAAGGAATTAATGATAAACAGAGGACAAACAAACCAGGGCTTAATTTCTAAAAAAAACAAAACAAAACGGAACACTTGGAAAAATAGCGCTCCTGATTCATGAATGAGTAAACAAGTTCCGGATCGTTCCCGTTTAAATTAAGCCCTGAATATAACGCATGGCTGTAGCCAGAAAATTCTTTAGGCAAAAGGTGTATTATAGGGTCGTTCATTCACCCTCTTAATATATAGGACAAATTCAACTTTTGCAAAAAAATAATTAACATAATGTAATGAAATTTATTTTTAAAATTTTTCTTGATCTCTAATTTTTATTGATTTAAATCAGAGGTGTCCAACCTTTTGGCTTACACAGGCCACATTTGAAAGAAAAAAAGATTGTCTCATACTGCGGATAAAATATTGCATTTCCATTGATATTTGTTATTCAAAAAAGATAGTTAATAATGTGGAAATAAGAACTTTTTTAGCTTATACTTTTCGTGAATTTTATACCTACTGAAAAATAGCTTCTGTTTATGTAAATACATACCTACATATTTACAGATAGTGATATGTATTACTATTTGTTTATATATTTTCTAGCTATATAATTAAATAAAATTCTAATAAAGAGACAATATATAATTTTCTTTCAGATCGAATCTAATTGTTGTTCTAGAATTGCAAGTAGAAAAATTATTTATAATAAAAAAAATTAAACCGACTTCAAAAAACTTAAATGCAACAAATAAAATAATAATAACTAAAAAAATCAAATAAAATCCACTAAAAGGTATAAAATAATTATCTTATTTAGTTACAACTAAAGGACGAAATATTAACATGAAATTACTTTTTTGAAGTCGGTGCCAAACAAACTATACCTATAAGCGAGCGTACCCGCCAAACGTACTAAGTAAGATCCGTCAAGTGCGATTCATAAAATGTATATGTTTGGCACCGACTTCAAAAAGTAATTTCATGTTAATATTTCGTCCGTTTAGTGTAACTAAATAAGATAATTATTTTACATACGTTTTAGTGTATTTTATTTTATTTTTGGTTATTATTATTTTATTTGTTGCCTTTAAAGTTTTTTGAAGTCATTTTAATTTTTTTTATAAAGTATTTTTTATTTTTCTCTTTTTAGTGTTGTTGTTATTAATAGTGACTTAATAATATACCTTGCATGCATCTCTTAAGAGAAAGCGTCAGGCGAATGAATCAGAAAATGATAAAAAAAATTCAGTGTAAATATAGAAATTCTCTCAAAACGTTTGCGGGTTTTAAATAAATGTTATAAGATTTTATTTATCATAATTTCGATTAATTGCTCATAAGACTTAGAGATTTGCGTTATTTCGTCGTTGATAATATTATCAGAACTTGACCAAATTAATATGGCACTATCCCTAAGATACCCCTTTCCAATAAAAAAAGAATAATCGAAATCGGTTCATAAACAAAGAAGTTAGGCCTAAACAAACCTAACAAAAAAGGTCTAATACCAATGAAAAAAAAACGGAAGGACCAATCGGAAGCTAGACTGAACCCAATGCAAATTTTTTTTTCAAAATCGGTTCATAATTGGCGAAGATATGATGTAACATAGACAAAAAAAAAAATTCAGTCGAATAGAGAACCTCCTCCTTTTTTGAAGTCGGTTAAAAATGAAGTCGAAAATAGACCAAAATGATGATTATTTTTTCCGAAATCTTGAAATCTAGTTCCAGATTCAAAATTTAAAATTAGGACTATATTTCGAAAACTTCACAGTAAATTTTCAGATTTCTTATTTAGAGAAAAAAAGTTACCGGGGCATATTGTTGTGTGTTTTTCTAGTATCTACATATAAATCTTAATGTTTTAAGGAATTTTGTGACTCTATATTGGGCCACGGGCTGGACAGGAAATCGAATGGGATAAAAGAACGACACGAGGTATGGTAATTTATTTTTTAAAAGGGCCACGGATATAATAATCCCTGATAACTTTTTTTTTAAATATTTACCAAAAATTGTCGCGAGTTACCAAAAATGAGGCCGCAAGCTATAGGTAGCGACGGGTTGGCGACTGCTGCTATAGAACATAAATGTGAAAGTAACAAATACCTTCCGATTTCAGAGGACTGAAAGTAATAATTTATTGTAGTATAGGGAGTGCCCTTAACTGTTTTAATTGTAAGATACGCCAAACTAATTTAAACAGGATGAAATCTTTAAGAAAAGAGCGCGAGTAAATTCGGAAATAGATACCTATCAGATACGAATAAAGTTTGTTTTTGGTTTGAAGATCAAAGACCGCCTCTTCGACTTCATAAGCGGCTTTACTTTCTGAATGAATTTATTTCCATAATTAGTCACAGAGAATTTCAAATTAAGAATATATATTTAGAGTAGGCTTAAAATGATTTGGATTTAAAATTATTTCGCCGTAATAATTGGTATTTATTAACTTAAGGATGTAATATGACCAAGAAAATAATTTTATATGTAAAGTAACATGGTCAACACACTACGGATGTATTGGTATAATATATGTTGCAGTAAAAACCCGTTTTTGAAAGAACGGGTTCCTACTAGCTAAAACGCGTCTCATGGAATATCTTTATGGCAACCAGAATTTACTGATGTTGGTTGAGTTTGTTTCAAAGGTCTAGAATCTTCATTTTTGACCTTCCGCCTCATTTTGGGTGTTTATTTCAAAATTTTTTAAAGGATAATGTCAAAAATTAGAAGCAGAAGTTATAGAAGATGTAATTTTGACATTTTCGTTTATTTAAAAATTTTTGAAAATAAACACCCGAAATGAGACGGAAGGTCAAAAATGAAGATTCTAGACCTTAGAAACAAACTCAACCAACATCAGTAAATTCTGGTTGCTTCAAAGGTATTCCGTGAAACGCGTTTTAACTATTAAGAATCCGTTCTTACTAAAAATGGGTTTTTACTGCAACATATTATACTAAATTCGAAGCTTAAATAAGACTATAAAAATCCTTATATCATGAAAAAATTATTGACTAATTATATAAAAAATAATTTCTGTTCTTTTACCATATATATACCTACACAAATAATAAATCTTTTAGATTGCTGTATATTCCAGTATAATAAGATTTGGTCCCACCACGATACACTTGATATCATATGATATCAATAGATACGAGTAAATTATGTCTTGATTATTTTATTAAAACAAATAATAATAATTAATTATCTACCCCATCATAAAATTGGTCGTAAGCACTTTGCATTATAATTAGTTTTATTAAACGAATAATGCGATAACTTGTTGACGAGTGCTAATTTCAAAATCACTCAAATATTCACATCTATAATTAATTATTCATGAATGCTATTTTGTTGGGTTTCAGAAAATAAGTAATTTTTGTCCAAAGGTAAATTCAAATTTCATTGTTTTTATACATTTCTAAAATGAAATAGGTAATTTTACTTTTATAAATATTATTATAGTACCTACTAAGTTTTACTATAAAGAGTCATATAACAAATTTTATCACTAAAACCATTTTCATAAAAAATGATATACTTAGATGGTTTTGTTTTTAAAAAAGATAAATAGGTATGCCCGAGGAGTGAACCACGACCTAATATGCTGTACACCTACTTCCACTTGTACTTCCAAACATTTCCAAGTAATTCCAAGTAATTCCAAATATTTCCAAGTAATTCCAAATATTACCAAGTACTTCCAAATATTTCCAAGTACTTCCAAAATACTTCCAAAGAGGTGTACACCTACTTCCAATCGCATATCACCCCTCAGGTATCCCTTATCCAACAAACATTGCTACTTTTAATGATTGGGAGTTTACACATTTTTTGTATCGATTTTATATTGAAGTTATATAATTCCATTAAAAAATATGGCAAAATCCTTCTAGCTCCACAGTACCTGGAGGTAATTACTCCCATGGGTGTAAAATAGCTACATGAAGGGTGTAATCAGACTAAATAACATAGTTTAATAATATTAATATTTAAATAGTTATTATACTATTAAAGTTATCCAAATTCATACTGAAAGAACGTTTTAGAAAAACAAATGGTAAATAAATAATCTTAATAAGTTTTTAGTTTTACTTTTTCATATTTTATTTTTATATTAAATTGAAAGTTTTTTGTCGAGAGTAGCAGAATTTT
Source organism: Forficula auricularia (assembly GCA_024734495.1). Classification (NCBI taxonomy): domain Eukaryota; kingdom Metazoa; phylum Arthropoda; class Insecta; order Dermaptera; family Forficulidae; genus Forficula; species Forficula auricularia. Next base: position 4,057,750 of record JALMQS010000064.1, read on the forward strand.
TATATATTGAAGGGGACAATAAAAGAGTGTGTCTTCTGCTGGAATTATAAATTTTATTTATTTATAATGAGACTATAGTTTCGAGGCCTTTGCACTCTTCATCAGTCTATTACAATTGATTCACAGGAATTAATTTATGAATCTATCAATTGTAATAGACTGATGAAGAGGGCAAAGCCCTCGAAACTATAGTCTCGTTATAAATAAATAAAATATATAATTCGAGCAGAACACACACTCTTTTAATGTCTCCTTCAATTTATTTTTATACTTTCACATTTATATTCTATATCTTGTAATGTAACGTAATTCTAAGTCAATCAAATGGTGGTTTTTATAAATTAATAAACATAAATAAAAAACTGTAATTGAGACAAACTATATGTGGCTTTTTTACCATTGGATGCCATATTTAAATTAGACAGTAATAAAGGAGGCCGCATAAGTTGAGATACCTATAAATGTAACTTTTATAAAAATACAAGATACTTTTTTAAAGGTCACAAGAAACTTACGGAGGCCGTAGGTTCCCACCTGTGAGACAAAACATATACCTAATGTACAAAAAAATACCATTATTTATAAATAAATATTTCATTTCTGTTGGATAAACAAACAAATTGTACCCATATGTATATGTAAACATATTTATATATAGAAAATCGTGTATAATGCTTTCAAAATTTATATTATTTGTAATTTCTTGTTCTATGAACAATATTGCAAGATTTTGTAGTCTTAAATCACTCTTACTTAGGGAAAGTGGTGTAGGTTTTAGGTGAAACATGATATTAATTAATAAAGTAAAGGGAGTGTTGTTCTCCTGATGATGGACTAATAATCTGAAATATATTCAGTTTGTGTAAACCTCTTTGAGTTTTATTTCATTCACTGTGAAACTACACTGCCTTTACTTTATTAATAAAATCACTCATTGTGGAAAGAAGATAATTTTTTATCAACTTCAATATGGAGGAGCTCCTTTCGCGATTAGGAAAAATATTCGAAATCATATAGTAATTCATTCGTGGAAATCGAATAGTAAACATTTTTTTTTTTTTTTTGGATTTTCGGCCTTTCTAGCCATAAGCCTAATTACGATACTAGTTATATTTTTTTTTAATTTGTCTCTACCCCCGGGGGTCATATTTTAGCTGGATGCCTCGAGTCGGATTCGAACCCGGGTCCCCTGGTTAACTAAATATAAAAAATCCCGCCCCAAAATATGTGCCGCCCGGCGCGGACCGCCCCCCTAGGTAAGCCACTGCATACGAAACTAATAATAATATAATAAAAAAAATATTATTATTATCATTTCCGTCCATAATTTGTATTAATTTGAAAGTTTATAATAGGAAAATAAGGACAAGTTTTTATGTGACTTTTTCATTTTTCAGCCAACGTTTCGTCGACTTTGCCGACTTCTTCAGGGCTTCAAATAGTCATGCCACACATTCGTCTAAATTTTCTTTTTATCTTCGTTTCCATTGAAGACCATCAGAACACAAATTTCAAAAAATATTTGGTACATTCACAAAAACAATTTTTCTTTCTTTTCTTTTTATATTAACAATTACATTAGAATAAAACAGAAATAACATTATATAGAATGAGGCAACACTGTTTTTAAAACCAGAAGAGAATATATTTTTTTTTCTTTTGATCCTTATATAAAGAAATCTCAAATTTGACAAAACGTTGGCTGAAAAATAAAAAAGTCACACATAAAAACTTGCCCTTATTTTTAACCGACTTCAAAAAAGGAGGAGGTTCTCTATTGCCAATTGTGAACCGATTTCGATGATTCTTTTTTTATTACAAAGGGGGTACCTTAGGGGTGGAACCATATTAATTTGGTCAAGTTCTGATAATATGATCAATCTCCAATTCTTATGTGCAAATAAGCAAAATTATAATAAATAAAATCTTTTATAAAAACATCTTAAAACATTCATTTAAAACCCGCAAACGTTTCGAGAGAATTTTTATATTTATGAATTGAATTTTATTATCAATTTCTTATTCATTCGCCCCACGCTTTCTCTTACCTGATGCATGCAAGGTATTATATTAAGTCACTATTAATAACATCACTAAAAAGAGAAAAATAAAAATAATTTTTATAAAAAAAAAAATAAAACCGACTTCAAAAAGTAATTTCTTGTTAATATTTCGTCGTTTAGTTGTAACTAAATTAGATAATTATTTTATACCTTTTAGTGTATTTTATTTGATTTTTAAGTTATTATTATTTTATTTGTTGGATTTAATTTTTTTGAAGTAGGTTTTATTTTTTTTATAAAAATTATTACTATTATAAACTTTCAAATTAAAAAATATTATGTTATTTGGAAAAACCTAATTCTATGACTACTATTTTAATTAATATGATCTATAATGAAAATTTTTAATTTCATTCTAATCTTAATTAAAGTCAACTACATTCTAATGAATATTTGTAACAGGAATTGTTTAATAATATATGAGGATTACTTAATATGATGCGATGGGGGTTGTTGAGGATGGGGCCCATTAGTCGGCGTCTTCCGGTTATGTTGATGATTAACCCCGGATTGGGTTGTGGTCTTGGAAGGCGTTAACCAGCTCTCTTCGTCATCATCTTTCTCTTCCGGAATCTCATTATCACTGTTATCCCAATCGTCCGAAGAGGCTGGAGGCCGAGGGGGCGGGTATTGCCTCCACACAGGCGAAGGGGATTCCGTAACATCCTTCTCATTCCCTTTAGAAATTATACTATTCGTATTAATGCTGTTATTATTACGATGCTTGTGTTTCGAATGGCGAATTGCATGAGGCGATTCTTTGTAAGTGGCGCGGATTTTTCTCGTCAGCAGTTGTGCAGATAATCTAAACATAATATAAAAAAAAGAAGTTTTAATTAAAAATATACAATCCAAAAGATAAACAAAATTTGAATAGAATTCAATTATAGAATGAATTTTAAACATAAATATTTATAATAAGTATTATAATGAGCTCTATTTATCAGATAAATCTCACATTCCGTCTTCAAATATTAAACTGTAAGGATGTATGGAAGAGAAAGAACTCATTTCTTTTTTAGGCTAGATAAATTAATAATGATAGTATATATTATGAAAGATATTAATTGCCGATGGTAATATATTCAAATTTACAAGAAATCATAAGTTGGTGTCATCTATTAAATTCGATGGAATGGAATATTTTTAATTATATGTCAGAGGGGTTGTTTTAAGTAAAATATTTTAATTGAAAAGTTTTTGTTTTGCCGAGAGTAGCAGAGTTGTTGATTCACAAAGAGAAACAAAGAGGTTGTCCTCTTTGTTTCTCTTTGTAAAATATTTTACGCGTGTACATATGTCAGAGAGGTTCGCATCCTGTAGGTGAGCCAGGTGGCCCGGATTGCTGTTACTGGCACTCGGGTTCGATTCCCGAGGGGGTAAAAAACAACCCCTCTGACATATAACTAAAAATATTCCATATTTTAACATAGGTAAGAACATTAGTTAAATATTATCTTAGTGAATTGTGATATATTAATTGTGAAATGTAATGTGATATATTGTTAAATATTTTTATAGACTGAAGATGGCATTGAGTTAGTGCCGAAACGTCTCTTGTTTCAAATAAAATTAAATTATAAACCCTGATGAAAATTTTTTATTGAAAAAAAGAAAAAATAACCATCATTCTATAAGGACTCGATCCTCCCACTGTGATTCAAAAAGCCTCGTTCCTGATTATAAAAAAAAATTAAAAATATTCCATTCCATCGAATTTAATAGATGACACCAACTTATGATTTCTTATAATATATATTATTATATAATTAATAGAATATAGGTATTCATATGAATTATAAAAATGACATTTTTCTAATCTTTCTTTTCTCTTTGGTGTTTTTGATACTATTTATTTAAAATTGTTTTTTTTTCATCATCATAGAGACTATTCAGTTCTAAAGTAGGATTGATAATACTTGAAAAAACACCCTCCTCCATTCGACAGTTTCCCATTTCACTTCTTTCACTTCTCTTAAAGTCCCACAATTCCGTAATCTTCATTATCTGATGAAAATATTCTAATCTATGAGTTCTCCTTCTTTTTATCCTATCTCACCTAAAATATCTCTAATAGTCAAGAAAAAATATGTTTTATACATAAGAATCAATTGAAAGAAATTATATTACAATTAGGTACCTCTAGGTTAATTAACTATTTTACTAGATCAGTGTTTCTCAATCTGGGTTCCGTGAAACCCCAGGGTTCCACAAAGGAGGTTTGGGGTTCCCTGCGCCTAGAGGTCTCAATAAAAGAAAAAATAGTAGTTAGTAGTATCACCCCTCAAAAAATTTGTCATGAAAATAAAAAATATACTAAATTTAGAGTCTAAGTATTACCTTATAGTCGAATAAAACCATTGATACTAAAGAATGCGGTGAACATCACTGTTATTGTTTCAGTGATACCATATTTGTTGCTCTAAAGTTCCTTAACTTTCTTATAATATATACAACGATTACGTTATATACCGGAATTATTTAACGGGTTATAGTGGTGTTTCACAAAGAGGAAATAAAATTAAAAAATTAAAAAATCTTTTAAATTATTTTGGAGATTTTTTTTATTTATCTCTATACATATTTCGGGCTATGAACCATTCATCAGGAGGTTTAACAGAAAACATCAGTTTTAAAGTGCTTTTTAGTGCTAGGGAGCTCTTCAGAAATAAATATAAGTGCTCTAGGGTTGAGAAACACTGTACAATACTATATGAGCAATCTTCCGAGTCTTAGCCCAAATAATACACTCACTCTAGAAAGTCTTATTAAGTTCTTATTGACTTTAAGACATCTTGGTGCCTAGAAGGCATCTTCTAGAGCAGGGGTGTCCAAACTTTTACCTTCCCTGTGCCACATTGGAAAAATACTTGTTCTATTGGGCCACATATAAAATACACTAACGCTAATGATAGTTGATATGTTTAGTTTTAAATTGATCGATGACGAATAATTTGCTAAACCAACAAAATATGCATAGAGTATACCAAATCTTAAAAAATTCCACTTCTTCAATTTCCTATTAGATAAGTTCTGCATGAGCTCTTTTACTTATACGAGGATTAGCTGTAATTGATGTTAGCGAGAAGGAAGTTAGCTCAAAAAGAAGAAATATATCTTCTACATAAGATGTATTGCTATTCTGATTATATGTTTTATATTTGACATTAACTATATGCTTTGTTATAGCGTTAAAGTTCTCTTGCTCTTGTATTTTACTTTTATTTATTTTGAATAAAAATCAAGATATTATCTTCTACTGAATCTTATGGATGTTTTTTATTTCATACATAAAGGTGCGCCATCTCAAAGTGGTCAATGGAACTCTTGAATTTTTGTCTCACCAATAAGGGCGGCCATTTAATCGATATTGTTTTCCAAAACAAGTCGAGATAAATTGTAAAAGAGTAAGCTTAATAAAATAAATTGATACGTTCTGATGTAGCCATCCACTTGACTTTATCATACAACCTGGCCCCTCACTTATATTTAATATTTAATAAAATTATTTATAATCATGTAGGGGAGGGGGGTTAGTTTTTCTATTTTGGACTTCTTGGGGCCCACTGATTATGTATACAAAATTTGGTTGAGTTTGCTCAAATGGCCTAGATTTTTATTTTTTGACTCCCCCCTTAATTTTGGCCCGAGAAAAAATATATTCTTTATTATAGCTTCATATTATAGTATATTTCTTTTTTATTGTTTTTTTAGTTTGAAAATGTTTTCATTTTAATTTTTAACCCCCCCCCCCCTTCCACCTCCCTTAATTTTG
>JALMQS010000064.1:4073515-4192551 GCA_024734495.1 Forficula auricularia
AAGATTTTTTCGAAGATCAACCAGATAGATAAGCTGTCCCGAACTCCCTTAAGTCTCTCTTATTGATTAAAGATTGAAGTATTATTTTCATTTATAGCTAATGAAATACTTCCAGAGTGAAAATAACAACTGGTCGAATGATAATTTTATTCCCGTTCTATTTTCTCTATTTTAAAGAGTAAAATGAGGTCTTCAAGTTTTTTAGCTTCTAATCATTTTTGACATAATTGAATCTAAACAAAAAATTCATTGCCTGCATGATACATGCAAATTGTTTTTAGCTTCAATCACTGGCACCATAATTAATCCCATGGCGTCAAATGTTTTGTGAAGGGATTTGAAATTAAATCAGTGATATATCATACTCCATAATTATTTATTGATACATTTATTTGTACTAGTTTTTTATTTTTCGAAAAAAAATTAAATAATTGACCTAAAAAAAGATGCATGACCTGACATGAACTATGTAAATGAATCCAACATGATTCAGAATAGAATTTGGCAATTTATCATTTAAATCCGGTTTGTTCACCGGTCAAACTGCCAAATATTTTTGACTGTCAGCTAAATCAAGAGATATATTAAATCAATCAATTGGTTGTTCTATCATCTACCCCGGTAATATTATTTACTTTTCTACTTATTCGATTTCTGTATAATTTCCTTCATTTTACAAAAATAAAAACCATGTGCAATTTCTCAAATATTTTTTGAACTATTTATTAAATACAATAACAAAATAATAAGATTACAACGTTTAATCGGATTTTATAACCAAAAATCGGATTGGGTGCTCATGCTCATACTTAAGAACGATGGCAGAATAAGACGATCAAAGCGTCGTAGTATGTTCATAAAATAAAAATAAATAAAAAATTTTAAAACAAACAATTTTGCTTCGGCTCATTTTAAATGTTTCAATAGTCCCGGTAATATTAGAATATGGGATAAGTATGTATATGTTAGGTTCAAAGAACTAAAACGCCCATTGAGGGAAATAATGCGTTGTGGCCTCTTTAAAATATCCACGACACGTTATTTGTGTTATGGCACCTATAAAAATAGCCAGAACGAGTTGTTGGCTTTCTCAAAAAGACCACAATATGAAATTCACGAAATGGCTCTCATAATATTTGACCACTAGGCGTTGTGGTTATTGAAAAGCGACAACGCATTCTGATCGTTAGGTGATGCAACTACGATACGACGGACAGGTTGTAACTTGTCAACGGGAGCATTGCAAACACCCATCGAGTTTCTGTTCATTCTTGAATACCATTTCTGAGTATGAACATCTGTGCGCTAATTTTGGCTATTTTATGATAAATTAAGTGAGTTAATTAAGACAAGAACTGATCGCAGTTTTTTAAAACTCTGCAACATTCTTGATAATATGATTACCACTTTATTTATTTTAATAATTTTATTACAAACTTATATAAGATTTAATGATTTAAGATAAAGAAACGATAATGAAAAATAAATAATAAATAGAACATTATTAATTAATTTAGAATTCCGCGGAGTAAATTCGCGAGCAAATCCACTCAACGGAATTTTTAACAAATTATAAGTAAATTTGTTTTTCTAGTATAGGATGGAGAATCAGCTGGACCTCAATGGTTCTTATAAAACGGTAGTCTGGCTAAGTATTTTCTCTAAATTTCGCTTTATAAAAACATCTTTGAATTTCTCTTTGAATTTCTTAAGATTAATTTAATTAATAGAACATTATTAGTTAACATCTAGAAGATGTGGTTGCAACCTGTCCGTCGTTTAGAAAATAACACTAAAGAAATTAAATATTATTTTGAATATATGAGACGATGTTAGGAATTGTATTGGTGACGAAATTACGTTTAGTTAGATTGTTCATGTGAGCGGGGGGCGCCCATACCTATATAAGTAATGTTCTGCCTGGGAATGGTTGGTCGGGTTTTCGGACGGGAGGAGTCTACTTTGGCGCATTAGCGCACAGGTGTTCACACTCGGAAATGGCATTCAAGAATGAACACAAACTCGTTAGGTCTTTGCAATGCTCCCGTTGACAAGTTACAACCTGTCCATCGTACGTGGTAGAATCAGCTAACGTTCAGAACGCGTTGTGGCTTTTCTAAATAATAACAACTCGTAGTGGTCAAATATCAAAAGAGCCACGAGGCGAATTTCGTATTGTGGTCTTTTTGAGCTAGTCACAACGCGTTCTGGCTATTTTTATAACTGCAATAACACGAATAACGCGTTGTGGATGTTTAAAGAGACCACAAAGCGTTGTGGACGTTTTTTTCGTTCTTTGAGCCTAACATATAAATTTTAAGCCCTAAAAAAATATATACTTTTAGATTTCTATTTAATTTTAAAAACCAAGGAGTTATGATTTATGCCTTTTTTTATTCGCAAATCTGATTCAACTTTTTCCAAGAATGAATACGTAAAATTATCTTAATTACAAATAGAGCAAATTGTTCTTTCTTTATCTTGAGAGAAATATCATTTTAGTAAAATTAATATTCAACTAGATATGAGGAAACTCATAGGGGAGAATAAATTTCTACTCATAAAGAAAATTATAATATTAATCTTCTTAATGAAAGAAAAATAAAGTCTTATATTATTTCTGATATCCTTAGACCAGGTTCCATTAATATAGTCATTGTAAATCAGCCTTATTATTTGGAAAGCTAAGTAGATTAAGTTGGTTAATGTTTAGATTTTGTATTAAAAGGATCTTATAATATGGAATGATTTACTTAATGATTTAATCAAATAAATAAATGGAGTGAAATTGGTAAACGAATTTCATATATAATCATTTGTGAAATTGCCGTGATTTAGATATATATCGTTCTATATAAATTTAATGGAATTTTCTATCCAAGTTTCAAACTTGTTTACAGATATCTAGTATCGAAATATCTTTAGAAAAAAAATACAATACTTGATCATATATCTAATATAATTATAATGATTTAGATATAAGATATAAATAAATAAAACTAATTAAATCAAAGAATTTTTAAAACAAAAAATGTAGCTTTTTTCATTTTTTACTTGTAGAATATTTAATTGAACCGGTTATTTCAAAAACCACATAAGTCATGATTTTCCAAACATGCTTTTTTGTCGCGGACACTTTCTTAAAGGTAACCCCATAATCTGAGTAAAAACCATGCGCGCCAGTACATTCCTTCCTCTTCAAACAGTACCCTGAATTCGTCGTTCATTGCTTAAACGACACAAGTCATAATATGATTGTTTAGTTCAAATTTAATACCACCTTACCCTGTTTCTTGCTAAAACAACATAAGTCAAGAATAGTTTTACTGTTTTCTGTTTAAATTTATTATTTATTTATAAAGATTATTCGATATTCACACACTTTTAAGTCCAAACACTATATTCAGCCAAAAAAAATTCCTTGAAAATTTGTTTACTTGTGAATTACACAGTTTTTATTGATTCCTGAAAATTTCTGATTCTGTGACTTAGGTGGTTTTTGAAATGACCAATTCAATTATAAAGTCAAGTTTTTGAGAATGTCTTATAACCTTAAGGAATATGCGGTGGTTTAGTAGAGAAGGGTTAAATAAAAAATAAATGCTTAGAGGCACAAGTCCTCGGTGACTAGATTAACCAAACATCAATACAATTTAACTATAACAAATTAATAAACATCAATACAAATCAATTACAAGAAATTAACGATTAACTAATAAGTAAAAAAAACGAAATTTATGCTCAAAAACAATTAACAAAACAGATTTCCATCAAAAGACAAAACGTAATTTAAAAATTCGCCGAAAAAACCCGATACCAGAAGCAAACGACGCATCTCGGCATTTGTCATAGGTCAAAACCTTAACAAGGATGGTTGCATCCCCCACTATTACCTTTAGGACTTACTAACGAATTTCTATTAGATGATGCACGCATCAAGATAGGAACCGGGAAGGCTGAAAATAATCCAACAGCACACAATGCTTGTAGACGGTCACCCATTTAAGAACTAACCGAGCTATATTTTGCTTAGTTCGGTGATTATTAGAAAACTGGTGCTCCAATCAAATCAAGGCTTGCTGCCTCTCCATTCTTCTTATATTTTTAAAAGATTTTTAATGAGCTGGTCTGGAACTCGGGCCACCCGCTTCGGAAGCAAATACGCCAAACACTAATCAATTCGAATTAAACGTAATTGTATAGTTAACTTTTGAGACAAAAACCATCTCTGAAACTTTATTATTATTTAATTAAAGGATTGAGAAATATATATTATTATATAATTTTTTATAGGTTCTCATTGGCCTTTGTCCAAGCTTGGATGGTTGCAGCCTAACAGGGCGAAGACTCGAATTTCAATTCCGCGCACACAATTGATAAATTTAACCGAATTTAATAATAATTATTTCGTACAAAATATAGTGATAATTATCAAATTGTACAAAAATCTTAAAACTATTATATATATAGATATATTAAATAAAATATTTTTCTAAAATTGTGTCAGAAGCAATTTCTATACCCATCAGATACAGCAATATAATTTCTATTTTTTTCCAAGATCTTTTTTCAAAGAAATATTGTTTTCTATTCAATAAAAATAAAATTTCATCACCCCTATCTTATCCATTTGTGATCATATAACAATAGAAATGGAAAGGAAAGAAAGAATAGAATTTCTTGCGGTTTTTTCAAGGTCTTCTCATGTTCAAAAAGTATCTCCTGCCTTCAACGAGAATTATAGCAGAAATGACTATCACAGCAAATATAGAATACACCCTCTCTATTGTATTTTTTAAGCCGGACATCTACCAGTGGGGCTCGCGTTCCCAGAGTTCAATAATTAGTAGGTACATTGGTACATATATTATAATTGATGATAATTAAGAGATTCTTTCTTATTATTTGGTTTAAGAATATTTTTTTACTGCTTCTCTTTGTAAAATACAGAATTAATATTATAAATATTATTATATTTAATATTTGAAAATGTTTAATTGATTATTTCTTGTAAATATAGTATTTTGAAAGAATTAAATAAAACAATTTTTGCCAGAGAGTGGAATCGAATCAAAGTACTAGTGTAATAGCAAGTGAATAGCAAGACCTACCAGTGAGCTATAGTTAAACCTCTTGATTTGATAAAATAGTGATATTTTATTATTAATATATAATAATAATAAATAATTTATTTGCACTAAATTTTCTATGGAGAGAGACGGACTGGTAGAACTTTTAATTGAAAGTAATGGAAGGCAGCCCAAGGGGTAATGAGGAAAGAAAAAATTAATACATATTATCCTAATAAGGTGTAATTTATTGGATTCCTTCCTCCTTTCCTTTCAAACCGACGTTTCGGAGGAGTCTTCATGAAGAAGGAGGGAAGAATCCTCCGAAACGTCTTTTTGAAAGGAAAGGAGGAAGGAATCCAATAAATTACACCTTATTAGGATATGTGTTAATTTTTTCTTTCCTCACTACCCCTTGGGCTGCCTTCCATTACTTTCAATTAAAATAAATAATCTATTTCTCTATTAGTGATATCTGAAGAGGGAGTTATCTCCGAAACCTTCCATTTTAATATTGAGAAACTAAAACTAAATCCAAAGATCTTTACGATTGGCGAAAGAGCAATTTTACTCCAAACTTGACATATCGTATCGAAAGTTTCTCAATTAAAAAGCATACCACCACAGACATGTGGGCCAGGGTGAATTCTATTTCCACATCGACCGCGCCTAATCCCAAATACATCTCAGGGATAGGTCAATATTTTCGGCAGCAATGCTGAGAAAGTGCCTTAAATCGCATAATAAATAATTATTAATAATTGAGTGAATATTGATGCCGTCAGGCTAATTGACGATTCTACCCTCACCGACTCCCTCGACTCGCTGGCTCATCGAAGAGATGTCTCCGCCCTTTCCCTTTTCTATAGATACTATCACGGCAGGTGCTCTGATGAGATAAAATCAATAATTCCCCCCAAAGCATGCTTTGCACGCATCACACGTTTTGCCGACTCCCAACACTCTTTCGCGGTCAAATTAGAAACGTGCCGGACCACTTCATTCGCGAATTCATATATCCCCATGACTTCAAGGAACTGGAACTCTCTCCCAGCCTCTATCTTTCCCAGCACCTATGATCTTCAAACCTTCAAAACCAGGGTGCATAGACACCTACGTCTACACCCTCTCACTTAAACAACTTTCCCTTCTCTTCGGTAATGCAAGGGTCTTTCGAGATCCATAAGGGCTACATCTTTACTGGTGCACCCCTTCTTGCATTCGATTGCAATAAAAAATAAAAAAAAAAAAAAATGAGGCAGTCTAAAAAAAGAAGATAATTTATACTATCTTTTTATTCATAAACCGACGTTATGAATAAAAAGATAGTATAAATTATCTTCTTTTTTTGGACTGCCTCATCAATATCCTCTCAATTTCACTTATCAGTCCGTTTCCAACAATTACTCCAATATAATTATTAATAATAATATATCCATTATTGCTATGACAGGACACTAGGAGTTTTTGAAAAAATATAAAATTTGAAAATTGTAAAGTCTAACAGTAAAAATTGATTTGTATAATTACAAAGAAGGGTGGCTAATAATAACTGAAAATCTAGTTCCCTGAAAAGTTGATACTATTGGATTTTTTTCAGATCTTAAGTTCTAGATCACATTTTTCGATAGTAGAATTGGCATAAAAATTGGCAACGTTTTAGATTTCTATTCCGTTGGTAGCTGGACCAAGTGAGAGAAGAGAACATGCCGTATTTATTGATATTTATATTTTTGGTGAGTTTATAATACTTTTTGCAAAGTTGTTTAGTAGTAAATATCTGATATTTTTACCTTAACCGATATTGACTAAATTTAATATTCTATTTAAGCAGCTTGAGTAGCTCAAAAACGTTATATAAAGTTTTTAGTAAAATTGTATTATAAAGTAGGTACTTTACTCTACAGCAGTGCTTGTTAAACTGGATCGCGAAACTGAATTTCGGGGTCGCGAAACATAGGGCAACAATGACAATGATGATTCATAATTATTATAAAAAAAAAACCGACTTCAAAATTATATAAGGGGGTCAGATAGGCTAGGCGGTAACATATCATCCTGCTAACCAAGTGGACCAGGGTTCGAATCCGACTCGAGGCATTTGGCTAAAATCTGACCCCCGGGGTAGAGACAAAATTTCAAAAAATATATAGTATCGTAAATTGGCTTATGGTTAGAAGGGCCCGAAAAGCCAAAAAAAAAAAAAAATTATATACCTAAACAAAACAAATAAACATAAACAAAGAAATAAACAGGTTCATAAACAAAGATGTTATGGGTGATCATACTTAACAAAAAAGGTTCAATACCAATTAAATTTAGTTTTTTACCAATCGGAAACTATACTGATCACAATGCAAAAAAATCATCAAAATCGGTTCACAATTGGCGAAGAAATCGAGAACATAGACACAAAAAATTCAATCTAATTGATCTTCTTTTTTGAAGTCGGTTAAAAAAATTATAATGGACAACGGCCAATGTTTAGTGAATTCGAAGTATATACCATATTATTTATTATTTGTCATTGAATTTTCAATAATTTGTGAAATTTATATTATACTAACTTCAAGGCCCGCCAAAGGCGGGCCTTTTGCTAGCCAGAGGGCTTCGCTTTATTGATGTTTTATTAGTTACAGAGAATAAATATAATTGTTTTATTATAAAGTCTTAAATAGATATAATTTGAGATTCTATTTAATTGCAATATACAGTCATAACAAATAAGATGAAACAAATATTTAAAATGTATTAAAAATCCAATTGTTATCATTAAGGGGGGAAAAAGTTATATTATATGTAGGTATTATTATACATAAGAAGACTTGAAAATTACAATTATTATTCATTTTGCTAGACACAAAATTATAAATAATCTATTTATAAAAAATTCTCTTATTCTCAAGCTTGAGTTTATCATAAAAGAAATTAGTTTTATTGATTTTAAGTCGATTCTTCCACGTTTTCAGTAGAGCTTGCCATTAATAGTCAAAATATCAAAAATGGAATGCAATAAGGTTATTCCTCTAGTATTTGCTCGTTTAGTTCTTTTATTGTCTGGCAAGCTATTTTGGCTAACCTGATTTTTTTTAGTTTTTCCTGATTTTTCCAATTAGCCAAATCGGTCCAGGTATTTGAGAGATCTGCGCTTACGAAGAAACAGAAATTCATTTTTATTATATAGATTAGAATATTTATTTATGTCAAGGGACATTTTCAGCATTTGCGATTATAAAATCAAAATCAAGATGATGAACTCCTGTTTGACTTTTTATTTAATAAGAAACAAGCAGATCCATTTCATTAATATTTATATTTAATAATTGTATAATGAATTATATGCCTAGTTTTAATAAATCTCCGGAGTCGAAACTCAAATACAATGTATACATTAATTCATGTAAAATAATTGGTTTAATAAAATTAAAAAAAAATATCATTCTTTGATGGACAATTGACGAGAATTGAGCTCGATTCGAATCAAATATGGTATTGGAATAATTATCAGAAAAGAGGTTTTTTTTCTTTAATTAGTATTTTCCTCTTATTAAAAACAAGGACTAAAGATGATCAAGGACACTCGATGGTGGAGAAGTAATCTCAGGAGTCGAAGCTAAAATATAATGTATACATTAATTCATGTAAAATAATTGGTTTAATAAAGTAATTATTGACAAGTTGATTAAATAAAAAAATATCATTCTTTTATTGAGGAAAAAGGGAGAATAATGGAATTGAAATAATTATCGGAAAAGAGGGTTTTTTCTTTAATTAGTTTTTTCCTCTTATTAAAAACAAGAACTAAAAGATTATCAAGGACACTCGATGGTGGAGAAGTAATCTCCGGAATCGAAGCTCAAAAACAATGTATACATTAATTCATGTAAAATAATTGGTTTAATAAAATTAAAAAAAAAATGTCATTCTTTGATTCATTCGCCCAATACTTTCTCTTACGAGATGCATACAAAATATTATCTCAAGTCTTAATAACATCACTAAAAAAATAAAAATAAAGATAATTTTTATAAAAAAATAAAAAAAAATAAAACCGACTTCAAAAAAATTAAATGCAACAAATAAAATAATTACTCAAAAATAAAATAAAATGCACTAAAAGGTATAAAGTAATTATCTTATTTAGTTACAACTAAACGATAAAATTGTTACATGAAATTACTTTTTAAAGTCGGTGCTAAACAAACTAAATAAGCGAGCTTACCCCTCAAACATACTAAGTAAGATCCGTTGAGTTCGATTAATAAAATGTATGTTTTTGGCACCGACTTCAAAAAGTGATTTCATGTAACAATTTCATCGTTTAGTTGTAACTAAATTAGATAATTATTTTATACTTTTTAGTGCATTATATTTTATTTTTGAGTTCTTCTTATTTTTTTTTGTTGCATTTAATTTTTTTGAAGTCAGTTTTATTTTTTGTTATAAAAATTATTTTTTATTATTTTTATATAATTTCATTTAAATTGAGTAGGTAAACAATTATTTTTATAGAGCATGTTTGCGGAATTTAACAGAACAAAAGTCACATTGATAGATAGATAATTTATACAGATAGATATATATATACAAGTGAATCTAATTATAAAGCATCTAATAATATAATACAATTTATTAGACATTTAATCGTGATGTGAGCAATATCTTTTGATATCCCTCACACTACATGAAAAGAATTGTGAGGAGTTTGCCTCAATCATCACTCTATTCAGGCCTGTATATTTTGAATAATTAGTATTACAAATGGGGATAAAAAAGGTTTCGACAAAGCGACTGTAATACTGAGGCACTTTAAAATTGATAAAATGGAGAATTACACAACAATCAATAACAATCAATCAGGCCATTCAACAGTTTGCGAAGGAATATCAAGTCATATTGTAGTCGAAGGGATGATAAACTTTGGATATTTAGTTCAGTTGTAATATAGGTATGTTGATAAAAATTTGTTTCACTACAAATTTATTTAAGATTTTCTAGTAAAAATGATGGTTTATAGTCACCATGTATCTATAAAATATGGGGTCGCAAAAAATTTCTCAGTCAAAATGGGGTCGCGAATGAAAAATTTTAAGAAGCACTTCTCTACAGTAAGCATGTAAACATTACAAAAAGGCCAAATTCTTTTTATCGGATTAATAATAAAGGAATAAACATTTTAATATTTCAAATGGATATGAATAAAGTCTAGAAACGATCCGTTGCATTTTTGAATTGATTTCCGAATGGATGAAAAAAATAATGTTTTTAATGGATCATGTTTACCAGTATATATTTATAGAGTAATTTAACATTTACCTAAAATGTTTTTTAATGGATCTCGTCCCAATATCTATTTTATATAGAGAATTTTAACAGTGATAAAAATACGATTGCTTAAAAGCGGAACATTACTAAAGATAACAAATTTTTTGTTTAGCTTAATTTTTTCTTAAAACAAAAACATATATCAATACAATTTCTGGCTATACATGATAATTTAATTTTAGCTACTTATCTATGAAAATAATTAAGGAGTAAAAGATTAATGTGATGAGCTAGAACAGGGGTCCCTAATCTAAGGCTCGCGGGCAAAATCCGGCCCTTGAAACTTTTCCATCCGGCCCGCAGCCACTACCGATTAATTCACAAATATTCACTATATCAAATATTAATGCCATATAATAGTGTATTATTAATATAATTTCCGTATAATATGTTATATCCGGCCCGCCCATAGTTTTCACTGTTCACTTATGGCCCTATTTCTAAAAAGTTTGGGAACCCTGAGCTAGAAGAAAATGTTTTTATTAATTACTTTTACTTTTTTTATAGTTTTTTATTTTGAGAAATTACAATTGTAAAAATATAATAAAATTAAAAAAAAAATAATAAAATTTACCAAAACATAATAAAGAAACAAAAGATAATGTTTGAAAATTATTTTTTAATTAAAGTTGAAAAGGTTCTAATTAAATATCACAGAACCACGTTAATATTAAACAGCCGAATGCAATTAAGAAAATCAAATATTGGCACTTTTGGTAAAACATATAAGACAAATTAATTTATTTAAAAAATATATATTTACTAACTAACTTATCCTTCTAGCAGCAATGTTGTATGTATAAATTATACTAGTAAACATAAATGATGACGGAAAATATCTAAAAATTAAAATGGAATTTGTCAAAATAGGAATCTAATCAATATAATTTATCTAATCCAACTGGATTATTGAAAAAACATGACATTTGTGTGAAAACCAACAGGAATCTTAGTGTTTAGGGAAAGAAAGAAGAGAATTACCGTTTCTCTCCCGGGATTTCTCGTTCCCGATTTTCCGGGAAATCTGCAAAAATTTCTATTCCCGTTTTCCCGAGAAAAAAAGTCAATTCCCGGGATTATTTATAACATATAAATGAAAAATAAATATTACAAAACTACTTGTTTTATTTAAAAATATTTGAAAATAAAGTCAAAAAGTAACTATTGACTTTCTTGTTCTTATTATTAGGCCAATTTGTTGTGTGTTTTCCAATATCTACATATAAATCTCAATGTTTTAAGGAATTTTATGACTTTTATATTGGGCCACGTGTTGGACAGTCCTCGTTTAAATTGAAAGGGATTAAAGAACGATATGAGGACTGATAATTTATTTTTTAAAAGGGTCACGGATATAATAATCCCTGAATATCCATTATCTATTGACATGTAAGAACGTGCAAAGATCTAAAAGACAAGTCCTGACAAGTTTTAGTTCTAGAGAGAAATATCAATTAATTGTGATTGTTCTAGAAACCCCCAATTCCTTGTCTCGTCTTGAATTAGAATGATAACTATAGGCTTAGTTAGTGTCGTAGCATATAAATCACTGAAGTAATAAATATTTTTAGAAAATAAATATTACAAAACTACTTGTTTTATTTAAAAATATTTGAAAATAAAGTGTAAAAAAGTAACCAGTGACTTTCTTGTATTCTTGATTATGCAGCTGCTCAAAACAAATATTTGAAAACTCAAATCTTGTGTGCGTCTTTACTTTTATAATTTAAAAGTTACACAGAGAATAAATTTAAAATTTATGTAATGAAAAAATTGCAGTTTCTTTGTGAATTAAAGTAAGTTTAATCGACATTTCAATCAACACTTAGTTATTGTTTCGATGATATAAAATTTTAAAGTACTACACAATTAAAGGATTATTAAAGAAATAGAATGTCGCCAGAAGAAATTAAAATTTTATTAAAGAATATATTAAAAGAATGCACTTATTTGAACTCAATAGAAAATTAACAAAAAATTTGAAAATGCTTTTAAGCCAACTCAAAGAAAGTGAAAGAGTATTTTTGGCCTCTTGTCACCAAAATTAGGACACGACTGAATAACAATTCGGTTAATGCGCAAGTTTGTCTCTCGAACTTATTTTAAAAACTCTTCTGGATAAATAACTTTCTTTTTTTTCGTTCGCTAGTATTTAAGTTTTTTGATTTAATGAAAAAAATAAACAAATATTTTAATTGTTTTTTTAAATTAATAAATTTATTTTGATTAGTTGGTTGACAAAAACACGGTTTTGGTGAATCTGAAATATTCTCGAAATATTCGTGTTTCTCGGAATTATTATTTGCCGGGAAATGAGAAACCCTAGAAGAGATGTCTTATAGGCAGCTGGAAATGTGTAGTAGGGGCTTTTTACCGATTTCTAGAACTTTTTCCCTTTGAAATTTGCCCCAAAACAAAAGAACGTCAAAAAGTTGAAATTGATGATTTTCAATTGTGGTGTATTAGAAATCTTCATGATTGTGCTTAAAATAGTAAAACAATTTGATATTTGAAAGAACCAATCAATGAATCAATTTCAAAGTGAAGAGATTCCAAAATATAATTTTCCATTATTTGTAGAATAAAACAGTTGTGTCATGCTAACATGTTATAATTATTTTTATTACATTATACTTTTTCTTGCTACTTAAAGACGACTGCGTCTATACGTTTGAAAATACAGTAATTAGAATTTTTTTAAATTTTACTCTCTAGAAACATGAAGATATAAATTAAATAGTTTTTTGAATATTAAAACCATAATAGCAGCTAATATTTTGCGCCATTTGCACAGCTTTGCACGCCTATTACGTTCGAATGTGTGTGCATTCTTAATATTGAATACGAAGATTCTCTTTTACTTTATCCAATGCAAAAGCATGGGTAAAGTATTGTAATTCGCTCTCGGGGCAAGCGCTGGCTTCAAAGGGTCTTCAGGTAAAGACTACGGAACCCATGGACTCAATTAAAGTCACAAATTGTAGTATTCAATTAGGTTGAATTTTAGCACGTGACGGTTTTGCCAAAAATTACATGGGGTCTCGTCGAGAGGCCAACAAGTGCGATTTTTTCATTTAGTGCGTGCGGATGTATGTATGGATGGATGTATGTTATCGTTTTTTTGGCCCACGATTGTTTCCACACCGTGATTGATTCTCATCTAGTAATGGAGGAATAATCGCATTTCTATATTGGATTTTTGACGTTTCGGTTTTTATTAGTAACCATTGCTGAAGGCATAGAGAAATCGACTTTAAACCAAAAATAGCGATTGATTCTCATCTAGTACTTGAGGAATAATCATTCTATATTGGATTTTTGACGTTTCGGTTTTTATTAGTAACCATTGCTGAAGACATAGAGAAATCGACTTTAAAACCAAAAATAGCGATTGATTCTCATCTAGTACTTGAGGAATAATCATTCTATATTGGATTTTTGACGTTTCTGTTTTTATTAGTAACCATTGCCGAAGACATAGAGAAATCGACTTTAAACCGAAAATAGCGATTGATTCTCATCTAGTACTTGGAGGAATAATCATTCTATTTTTACTATGGAAAGTGGTGTAGGTTTTAGGTGAAACATGATGTTAGTTAACAGAGGGTGTGTAGTTTCACAGTGAATGAAATTAATATATTTTCGGATTATTAGTCCATCATTAGTATTAACTGTAAACTCGATGATGACTAATAATCCTGAAATATATTGAGTTTGTATAAACCTCTTTGAGTTTTATTTCATTCACTGTGAAACTACACACCCTTTTACTTATTAACTAATCATTCTATGTTGGATTTTTGACGTTTCGGTTTTTGTTAGTGACTCATTCCTGAAGACATGGAGGAAAATCGACTTAAAATCAAATATAGCGATTTGATTCTCATCTACATGGCTGAGAAATATCCATTCTATGTGGGATTTTTGACGTTGCCTCGTGTTTTTATTGGTAACCATTCCTGAAGACGCCAGAGAAATCGGCACTAAACCAATAACGTACGATTGATTTCTATGCAATCTAGCACTTTGAGAATGATCATTCTATTTTGGATCTTTGAGGTTTCGGCGTTTCATGTTGGTAACGATTGCTGAAGACATAGAGGAATCGGCTTAAAATCAAAAAATAGCTGGTTGATTCTATCATATTACTTGATAGTTTAACAATTCTACATTAGGTATTTGACGTTTCGATTATTATTGTTGTAACCATTGCTGAAGACATGGAGGAATCGACTTAAAATCAAAAATAACGATCGATTCTTATCTAATACTAGAGGAATAACCTTATTGCATTCCATTTTTGATGTTTTGAACTATTAATGGAAACCTCTACCGAAAACATGGAAGAATCGACTTAAAATCAAATTAGGCTAAATTGGCGTTTTCATAAGGAGAAAAACAACATACAAAGCTTGAGTTAGTTTGCTCTATATATTTCGAGCTCTTTGCTACATCCGCCAGGCAGAACCGATTGTGGGTCAAGGCATCGAAATATGGATACCTCTACTGAAAACGTGGATGAATGAGCTTAAAAATCAAAAAGATCTTTGTATTTTAATTCTTCTCCTATGTGCAAACAGCACCAAGCTCCAACCTAGGTTGATTTTAACAATGTTTCACTATAAATCCAGCACCGCGTTCCCTAAGTTCTCCTGGATTCTTCTACAGCTTGATTCTTCCACAGTTTCAGAGGTTCCATTTATAGCCAAAACATCAAAATGAAGGCGATAAGGTTATTCCTCTAGTATTAGATAAGAATCGATCGTTATTTTTGATTTTAAGTCGATTCTCCATGTCTTCAGCAATGGTTACCAATAATAATCGAAACGTCAAATACCTAATGTAGAATTGTTATTCCTCAAGTATTAGATGAGAATCAATCGCTATTTTTGGTTTAAAGTCGATTTCTCTATGTCTTCAGCAATGGTTACCAATAAAAACCGAAACGTCAAAAATCCAATATAGAATGGATATATTCATCAAGTATTAGATGAGAATCAATCGCTATTTTTGATTTTAAGTCGACTTCTCCATGCTCTTCAGGAAATGGTTACTACTAAAACCGAAACGTCAAAACCAATAGAATGGATATTCCTCATATTAAATAAGAATAATTATTTTTTAACGAATGCGTCAATATGAACTACGAATTGCAAGTGATATCTGATTAATAATAAAGGAATGTTATTAATATTTCAACACTGGAGGAAGTTTAGCAACGATCCGTTGCAGTTTATTTTATATATAAATATCATTTTATAAATTTTTATAAAGAAGAACAAAAGGAATTGAATTTAGAAAAAATACTAAAAAAAGAACCGACTTCAAAAAATTGAAATGCAACAAATATGGAAATACACTAAAAGGTATAAAATAATTATTATCTTATTTAGTTACAACTAAACGACGAAATATTAACACGAAATTACTTTTGAAGTTGGTGCCAAACAAACTATACCTATAAGCGAGCGTACCCACCAAACGTACTAAGTAAGATCCGTCGAGTGCGATTCGCATAAAAGTATATGTTTGGCACCGACTTCAAAAAGTAATTTCATGTTAATATTTCGTCGTTTAGTTGTAACTAAATAAGATAATAATTATTTTATACCTTTAGTGTATTTTATTTGTTGCATTTAATTTTTTTGAAGTCGGTTTTATTTTTTTCTTAAAAATTTTTATTTTCTTTTAGTGATGTTATTAATAGTGATCCTATCATCAGAACTTGACCAAATTAATATTGCACCATCCCTAAGATACCCCCTTTCCAATAAAAAAAGAATCATCGAAATCGGTTCATAAACAAAGAAGTTAGTCCTGAACAAACCTAACAAAAAAGGTCTAATACCTATGAAAGAAATGGGACCAATTCGAAAGGTAGATCGGAACCTTAATGCAATTTTTTTCAAAATCGGTTCACAATTGGCAGGAGATATGAGGTAACATAGGCACAAAAAAAAAAAAATCAGACGAATAGAGAACCTCCTCCTTTTTTGAAGTCGGTGGAAAAGAGAAAGCATTTGCGGATTAAAACAAAGTAGTATGGATTCGTAAATAGTGTTCACATGCTAACGATATCGTCCACGATTCTAATTCTCAATTTCAAAACTAGTTAATCAGAGACTATAATCGGTGAGACTTTCATATTGAAATAGCAGCATGAAAGAAGTATTTTTAACTTCCTGGAGCTAGAAGATCTCAAAAATGTGAATACCTCGAGAGATGAATGCGATCCTCCATTCACATTTTATGTCGTATTATAAGTAAAAATGTTATTCACTGTCACCTCAAAAAAGTACCTAAAGATGATCAGAAATTCTGATACCATCTCATCTCATCAAATATTACCTTTTACTTTATCCAATGCGAAGCATGGGAGAAAGTATTGGAATCGCTCTCGCGGCAAGCGCGACTTCAAAAGGTCCTCAGGTAAAGACTACGGAACCCATAGACTCAATTAAGGTCACAATTGAAGTATTCAATGAGATTGAATTTTAGCACGTGGCGGTTTTGCCAAAAGTTACCTGGAATCTCGTCTGAGAGGCCAAAAAGTGCCATTTTTTTGGAAGTGCGTGGGGATGGATGGATGTATGTATGTGTGTGTTATCGTTTTTTTCGTCCACGATTTTTTCCACACCTTTGCGCTGATTGAAATGAAATTGAAAACTCTACTCATTAGTTTAACAAAATGAAGCGCTGATTAGTTTTTAGTACATATCGGTCTCACAAACATTAGTATTATACAACATTATTATTTCAGTACTTTTTTAGTTTTTTCTAAATATCTTTAAAATGACTTAACCAATTTTGATGAAATTTAATATCCTAATTAAGACATTGGGACCACAAAAAAGGTTAAATAAAGTTTTTAGTAAAATTATATTGTAAAGTACTTTACTCTAAAGTAAGATTTTTGAATTCTTTTAAAATTTATTCAGCTGATCTGTTTATGGTGAAGATAGACTCATTGACACCTAATCCAAGTGAGAGTGAGATAGGCTTTTCTGTCAGGAATGCTAAAATGAGCGATTGATTCTCAACTAGTACTTGAGGAATAACCATTCTATATTGGATTTTTGACGTTTCTGGTTTTTATTGGTAACCATTGCTGAAGACATAGAGAAATCGACTTAAAACCAAAAATAGCAGATTGATTCTCATCTAATACTTGAGGAATAACCATTCTATATTGGATTTTTGGCGTTTCGGTTTTTATTGGTAACCATTGCTGAAGACATAGAGAAATCGACTTTAAACCAAAAATAGCGATTGATTCTCATCTAATACTTGAGGAATAACCATTCTATATTGGATTTTTGACATTTCGGTTTTTATTGGTAACCATTGCTCGAAGACATGGAGGAATCGACTTAAAATCAAAAATAGCCATCGATTCTCATCTAATACTTGAGGAATAACCATTCTATATTGGATTTTTGGCGTTTCGGTTTTTATTGGCAACCATTGCTGAAGACATAGAGAAATCGACTTTAAACCAAAAATAGCGATTGATTCTCATCTAATAACTTGAGGAATAACCATTCTATATTGGATTTTTGACATTTCGGTTTTTATTGGTAACCATTGCTGAAGACATGGAGGAATCGACTTAAAATTAAAAATAGCCATCGATTCTCATCTAATACTTGAGGAATAACAATTCTACATTAGGTTTTTGACGTTTCGATTATTATTGGTAACCATTTACTGAAGACATGGAGGAATCGACTATAAAATCAAAAATAACGATCGATTCTCATCTAATACTAGAGGAATAACCTTATTGCATTCCATTTTTGATGTTTTGACCATTAATGGTAACCTCTACTGAAAACGTGGAAGAATCGACTTAAAATCAAAAAGACTAAATTCTTTTATGGCAAACAACTCAAACAATCGAAACGTCAAAAAAACCTAATGTAGATTTGTTATTCCTCAAGTTATTAGATGAGAATACGATGGCTATTTTTGATTTTAAGTCGATTCCTCCATGTCTTCAGCAATAGTTGCAATAAGAACCGAAATGTCAAAAATCCAATGTAGAATGGTTATTCCTCGACTATTAAATGAGAATTATTTTCAATTACTGTCAACATCAACTACAAATTGCAAGTGATATCTGATTAATAATAAAGGAACAAACATATTAATATTTCAAATGAATTTGGATAAAGTTTAGCAGCTTGATCCGTTGCAGTTTATTTGTAACAGGGATGATAGCAGGGGATTGGACAAAAATTAAATACACGAGTTTTTATTTAATGGCCCAGACATTTCGTCAATTCATTTTGACCTCCTCAGTGGCCCATTTAATCACCCTTTGTCAAAAAATAATTTCACTATTCGATGAAACATCATTAATCTTTTTTAAAATTACATTCCTGGCTCCATTTAATCAACAATCTTGATTTTTCTTTAACAATTAAAAAAATGCCATCTCTATATAAGAAACAACGAAAAATAATTTTTTAATTGTTAAGGAAAAGTCCAAGATGGGGGTCAGGTTGGTCGAGTAGGTAAAGTACATGCCTCGTAATTAAGCTGGCTCGGGTTCAAGCCCGACTCTCGGCAATCCGACTTTAATCCAAGTGGTCATCCCTACATATTTGAGAATAAACTAAAATATATAGTATCGTAAAATGGCTAATGGTTGAATCTGAGAAAGCCAAAAAAGTCCAAGATTGTTGATTAATTGGAGCCAGGATGTGTTTAAAAAAAGATTAATGATGTTTTGTCGAATAGTCAAATTATTTTTTGACAAAGTGATTAAATGGGCCATTGAGGAAGTCAAAAATAAATTGACAAAACGTCTGGTCCATTTAATTAAAAACTTAAATTTTTGTCCGATTCCCAGCTATTCCTGTTACAAATTTATTATGGACACGAATGATACAACAGTTTTTTTTTTTTGATTTTATAATCTTTTTTATGGCTTTTCGGCCTTTCTAGCCATAAGCCAATTTAAGATTCTAATTATTTATTTTTTTAAATTTGTCTCTACCTCTCCCGGGGTCATGTTTTAGCCGGATGCCTCGAGCCGGACTCGAACCCGGGTCTACTTGGTTAGCAGGCTGACATGCTAACCCCTAGCCTACCCAACCTCCATTTATAATCTTAAAATGAGATTAAAGAACGAATATTACTCAATATGCGTAAGTCGCTGGCTGGGGGTCTGAGTATTGAAATCACTTCCACTCTCAAGCGAATGCCATGAAAAATGTCTATGTTTGGTAACAGTCTTGAGTTTGACCTTGCTTGGATGACCACTTTACAACTGTATCAAAACCTGCTGCAACAAATCTTGGCTTTCTTTACTGGCTGAGAAGCTATTTTATGCTCCGTCAATTTCTTACAGGCCTCGAATATGGCTCACATCAGTGGAAGAGTGGATTTTAAGTATTCTTTCGTCACTCTGAAACAGTGGCGGCGCCAGCTTTTTCTTTTCGGTTTGGCGCCATCCGGCAGAAAAATTTGGGGGGTGAGCACCTAGGGGTGATCCGCGATTGGAAGTAGATGTACACGTCTTTTGGAAGTATTTTTGATGGTAAAGTAAAAACTGACGCCGCCACTGAGTTCTCAAGAAGTTGCGATTTTTTGTTGGGGCGCATGTTCAACACCCTCGTTTTACGGTAAAGAAAGGTTTAGCATTAGAGTTAATTTCACGCAAAATAGTTTATATTAATAAGATTGAAGTACTATTTATAAAAAATTCCTTTATTCTCAAGCTTGAGTTGTTTATCATAAAATAATTTAGTCTTATTGATTTTAAGTCGATTCTTCCAATGTTTTCAGTAGAGCTTGCCATTAAAAGTCAAAACATCAAAAATGGAATGCTATAAGGCTATTCCTCTAGTATCAGGTAAGAATCGATCTTTATTTTTGATTTTAAGTCGATTCTCCCATGTCTTCAGCAATGGTTACCAATAATAATCGAAGGGTCAAAAATCTAATGTAGAATTATTATTCCTCAAGTATTAGAAAAGAATCGATTGCTATTTTTGATGGAAGTACTTGGAAGTACTTGGAAATATTTTGGAAGCACTTGGAAATATTTGGAAGTACTTGGGAATACTTCGAAGTAGTTGGAAATATTTAGAAGTGATTGGAAATATTCGGAAGTACTTGGAAATATTTGGAATTACTTGGAAATATTTGGAAAGTACTTGGAAATATTTGGAAGTACAAGTGGAAGTAGGTGTACAGCATCTTGGGTTGCTTAGTTCACGCAGTAGCTTACTAATTGGGCAGTACAAATGTGCATTATTTCTGGTAATTCAGATATTCATTTTTAATAGTTTAGGTATAATGTTTTTGGAGATCGTAGCTGTGAAAAATTTGTAGTGGGTTGAAGGAGTTATTCAGCCAAAGCAAGGATGCACCGGTTCCAATAAAATTTCCAGAATAAAGACGTTTCGGCCTGAATTTATAGGGCCCTCTTCAGTTTATTGGGAATTATACATAATGCCATAAGTAGATGTGATTGTTCTTGGTTTTGTCAACAATAAATTTAACTTCATATATTTAGTGTTGTACTGGAGGCCAAGATTCAGAGATGAGTCATCTCATGTATAATTCCACAGCCAAATAAGATGGCCCGATACATTCAGGCATATTCAAATTGTATTTGTTCCCGGTGGATCCTTGCTTTTTTTTTTTTTTTTTTAGATTAATTAACTCCTTTCAACCCACTATAATATTTAATTACTATATTTTTATTAAAAAATGTCTAAAATAGAGAAAGCGATGGTTAAACTTTTTTTTTATATTTATCAACTCGGTTTATCAATATTTGCTTAAATCCTCAATTTAGCAGGTTGGGGGAGAACAATTGAGCTTGGGCGCTCGCCCAACCACGCCACCTGGTGCCGCCAATGCTAATCAGACAAATGAAAAATGAGCTCATGGGAGATGGTCGTCAAATTTTAAACATTATGAAAAGGAGATGGTCGTCAAATTTTAAACATTATGAAAAATATATATAATGTAGTTAATTCGGGTTGAATCATAAATGACTATAAGCCAATGTATTCCTAAAAACAAATTATTTATTTTAAAAATTATTTACAGCTTTGATATTAGTTTTCTATATACAGAGATTATATTTAATATAATAAAAAAACAGACATAATATAATTACCTAAAAACAAATTGGTTTTTATAGTTTGTTTTCTGGTATTCAATCTTTTTATATTTTAAAACAAGTTTTACAACTTTAATATTTTATACTAGTTTTAACCTCTTTTAATCAGTTTTTATATTTGACATGGATAGCAGTGGGACCAACTTGATAGGCCCAAAGTTTTAAGTTTTACGCGGTTAATATGAAGATATTTTACATATATTAATTTATTTAACAAGGACCCTTGTAGGGTAGGCTAGTTTGATCCAGAAGCGTCTTTCGGCTGCATAGATACAGGCGGACAAACTATTCTTTACGAATACCTGGCTTTAGTTAAAAGCAATATATTAATATTATTTTAGACTTTGAATTAAGGTAAGATGGTAAAATTATATTTGCAGCAAAATTGAATAAAATTGAATTATTTTTTTTTCTTTCAACGTTTTGACCCACTCACTCCTGGCATCATCAAGGCATCGCTATGCACAATGTTTTGAAATTAAACACAATTAAAAATAATGTTAATAAACAGGTGTGTTCTTACGTTTAGGATTTAAACCCTGAAGAAGTAAAGTCTCGGGATCCTGATAAGGATTTCTTTGAAATAAACAAACTTGAATGAATGAGCGGAGAGCGCATTAATTTAGTAATTGCTTTAAAAGTGGGAAGCGAAAGGTTTTAATTAAATTACATATCATTAAAATCAGATAATATATTTAAGTAATGCTATTCCATTATTATTTTTATTTTATCGTGGATAAAGCCTAGCAGTATATTTTTTATTTTTATTCATTTATTTATTTTTTTGTAAATTTATATGCTTGCAAAGAAAATCTTCTTCTTCTTCTTCTTATTGTTAAAGCCTGTTTACTCCAGAGCGTCTTTCCATCGTTTTCTTGGACGGCCTCGTCTTCTTTTCCCGGTAGGGATGTTGTCATGTACCTTCCTCACCAAAGGTAAGATTGTGCAAAGAAAATAAATAAATAAATTTTATTAAACCAATTATTTTACATTAATTAATGTATACATTGTATTTTTGCTTCGATTCCGGAGATTACTTCTCCACCATCGAGTGTCCTTATTCATCTTTAGTCCTTGTTTTTAATAAGAGGAAAAATCTAATTAGATAAAAATACCTCTTTTCCGATAATTATTTCAATTCCATTATTCCCCAATCAAGTCGATTGGTCCTCCTTTTCTGCAAAGAAAATAAAGTAAAAATGATATTTATGAAGTTTTTGCTGTATAATATTTTTGGGAAATATAATATGATTAGTGAATGATAATTGTCTTTTATTTAATTGTCACTTAAAACTCTATCGCACTTTGCATTTCATCTTAAGGTAGTTCTTTCACAAATGCAAAAGTTCAAGAAGTCTTCGAAACTTGGAATATATATCATTAAAAGCATAATAAACATACTGTTAAAATTTGAAGACGATTTACCACACCAAACATGAAATAATTGTAAATAAAAATGAAATTTTTTGCATATGGTAGATAGGGAAAGGGTGGGAAAATGATCATTATTTTATTTTTTTCATTGAAAGACTTTCACCATCATGATGAAAAATTAAAAATTGTTAGAATAATATATTCGGAGTAACTTAAAAAAAAAGAAATTATTTACCTCGTAGTTTTGATAAAAAAAATATTTGGTCGATTATTTTTAGTGGAGGGGATATAAGATCAATGGCTTGGAAACGATCCATTCATAAAGAGGATATAGTAGTTTGAGAAGTACAGTCACGTTAAAAAAACATAACCTAAAATTTTAGCACCGTTCATGTGTGGTTACGAGCCTAAAACTTTTTGTGTCGTAAAAGAACTATCTTAAACCGAAAAAGTCAATAATAGTCTTGAAAATATTCAACTTTTTGCCTTTTGCCAAAAACTTTGTATATATTGTGTGGATATCGATGAGGCAGTCCAAAAAATAAGTAGAAAATTTACAGTATCTTTTATTCACAAAACCGACGTTTCGAAGGCTATTCCCTCCTTCTTCAGGGTCCGTAATTAATTAAAATGGGATCTGGCCATCATTACAAACAAGATCATCACAAAATTTTTTTTTAATATAAATACAATTAATATATAATTATATACAAATTTTTTTATACAAAAATATGTATTCTACTCACTTTGACAAGTCAGTGAAGGAAATCCAATGCGACATTCCCCTCTGTCTCAGTGGCATTAACAATAATATATTGTATTTCATTCTCAGCAGAATTATAATGTAGTAATGATTTGCAAAATTTTGATATAAATATATATCATTAGCCAAATCCCCTCCCAGATAAAACGTGCGCCTAGCGGTTGTGCGCACTCTGTATATAGTTTTGTATATATCCTATGAATATTTCTTGTATATACTTTTATCTGATTACTTGTGTATTCAAAAATGTTTTATATAAATATTGACAAATTCTCGGTGAATAGAAAAACAAAATTATAATTTATTGATGTACTCGGACAAGACCGATTTGATATTGTTATCCTTGTTTGTCATTGTTCAGCTCTGAAGATTTCTACAACCAATAGCCGAAACGTTAGGGGAGTTCATAAATACAAAGAAATAAATGAAAGCTGTCTCTTATTTAAACCCTCACTAAATTAATACAACTACAGCCATAAATAATTCCTAAAATAATAGGAAATATAATATTTCATTCAAGACAACTGTTTTTCTTATTACTTAATGAAGGTGGAAATGAAAGATATTTGTTACACTGTTATATATATGTTTCATATTTTTTTATCTTGTATTATAAGACCAGGTTGGATTTTGTCAAAAGAATGAATCATATTCTAAGATAACAGATCCATTGGTCCATGTATATTTCTTTTAGCAGGCAAGTCACGTTGTAACTCTTAATGAAACAGAAGAAGGTGAATAAAAAGGTTTCATTTTCTATTTATTTTCAATCCCGATTCACAATTAAAACTAATTAGTTTTGAGCGAGAGTTATTTTAATTTTGTCCGGTAGAGAAGAAAAATAAAAAAAAACAAAAAAAAACGATCTCGCTTCCCAAATGAATTTCATTTATTTCTCTGAGTTTCTTATTTTCATCACGTTTTCATATTGACTACTCTTAGTTATAAAAATTAATTGTCTTATTATTTTACTATCAACTGTTAAAATTTGGTAAAATAATGTAAAAACTACTCTATTTCAAAGAAGCATTTTCTTAAAATAATAAAGCGTGCTCGCCTAATGGATACACTCATAATGATTTTTTGCTTATTCGTGTTTAGAAATTTCTGAAAAGTGGAGAAAAATCATTTTTTACTAGTAGGGCCTATTTAATGTTTGGTGGGAAAATATATTTTAAATTGTTTCACTACGTAGATCAGATAGCACACTCGCTCTTGAAGATGACTTATTCAGCTCTTATTGTTTTTAAGATGTCTACAAGATATCTATCTAGTTGCTTAGAAGACATCTTTTAGAGCGACCGTGTTATCAGGGTAATCGTATCCATAATTAAAATATTTTTGGAATGAAATCGTAGGGAATTGGACAAAAAATCTAATTAAAAACAGAATTTGATCATTTAATGTACCGAACGTTTCATCAATTTATTTCTGACTTCTTCAGCGGCTCATTACACTACTCAATTGTCTGATGCCCTTAAAACTATGAGGAAAAACACATTAATTTTTAATTTTTTTCACATAGTTTCAAGGGCATTAGACAATTGAGTTGTGTAATAAGTCGCTGAAGAAGCCAGAAATAAATTGACGAAACGTTCGGCAAATTAAATTATTAAACTCTGTTTTTAATTTGATTTTTTCTCCAACTCCCTTCATTCCAAAAAAAATATTTTAAATTCCAGTAAATTCTATTGGAATGCACGTATCGTCACGTCTGGTACTGAGACGGTTGAAAATACTAATCTGAACAGCAAGGGATGTAGGAAAGGGGGCGGTTCAATGGGTTAAGCCCCGGGGGCATATATGTAACATTTAAATTTTCCTTTTGATTTTCTTTTTTGACACCCTATTACTACATAAGTTAACCGTAACTACAGCAGACAGGGATCTAAAGAGGACACTTCAAAATGTTTTTGTTCAAGAATAGAGTTGAATTTAATTTAGCGCTGAAATTAATAAACTCCCTTTAAACTGCCTGCTTCTATGACAATTGTAAGTCATATTAAATATGGCCACAAAAGAGTGAACTATTCCGAAAGCCGACACCGTTTTGGTAAAATATTACCAATTTCTTAGAAATTCGCTAAAGGTAAGTCGTGATGGAAATTAAGCTATAAAATTTATTTTATTTGCTTTATTATAATTCTAGGTTGGATAACAAAAGTTCACACTTTGCTCACAAAAGAAATTCATTATTTATATTTCTTTATTCTTTTATTATCCCCACTATTAAGAAGAAAAAAATGTACTAAAGTGCAAAGAAGGATCTCATCTTCTATTCAAGACTTTGATGTTGGAACCAGGAGGTGGCAAATAATTCAGGAGATGAAGTCCTTTCATTCACTAAAACTGCTTTCATATATTTAATGCAAGGGATGGTCGCTAAGATAAAGGGTATTCGACAAAGGCTTTCCAACTAGGTCCTTATAGAGGCCTCTACTTTAATTGAATATACACACTTCTACCATTATTGTCACAAAAAGGGATGTCAGGAACTGCAAGTTTGTTCCAAGTTTTATGGGAATTATCTAATTTTGTGAGTGGTGTTTAAGATGAGTCACGAATCTTATTAAAAAGGCGAATATTTAATTAAAAAGAGAGATTAGTATTAGTTTGAGTAGAAAACATTTTCGATTTAAATCGAATGACAACATCAAAGAGAAAACACTTGTAAATGTCTAGTCTATGTCTTCTTTAGTTTAAGTCTTACTTAGGTAATTTGATAGACGGGTCGATGAACAGACATACAGACCATGGTGTTAGCTAGGCATTTAGGAGCTCTGGGGCAAGAACGCGAATTGGGGCCCCGGGGTAAACAATGAAACATATTTTCTTGGGGCCCAGTGGTGTCATTGTAAATTTAGCACTGCGGCAACGCTGAAATTCCGGGCGACCTGGCGTTTTGGAATTATATGTTCCAAATTATGCGTTTGAAGGTTTTTTTTGTGTTTTTCAAAAAAACTAACTCCTAAACTAAATAGATAAAATAAAAAAACTCTCAAAACCGGTGCGGCAACAACGTTGTCTCGGTTGTCCCAGCCTGGTTACGCCCCTGATACAGACATTGTAGTCACACTAATAATAATAGGGTTCTATTTTACTTTTTACAGAATCTTAAAAAGTGAAGTTTGTTTTTACAGCTGGTTAGAGACAGTACTTACTATTTTCGTTTACCTACGCTATTTTAGTTATTAATTGAGTAATAGTATAGCTAATCACTCACGTTGAGTAAAAGCTCAAATGACTGAGTGAGAACATAAAAATAAAGAAAGAAAAGAAAACTGGTAGTTTTGGAAAAATTAATATATCTATAGCCTAGAAAAACTTCAGGTAACTAGGTCATTGTCTAAATTAATGCTTGATGGTCTGAAATTATGAAGAGATTCTAAAAATAGTTGTTTATACCGTAAATAAAATTTATTTTCTAATTCTATTATTGCCAAAATAATTTATTTTAAATTTTGCTGATAAAAGTGTAATTTTTAAGTAGTTAGGGATCGAATTTGGAAAAATCCTTTTAGCATTTAATTTATATGATTCTAAAGATTATAGCTGTGCAAAATTTGGGCATATCAAACAAAGGCCTATAGATGGGGGGTTTTCTCCCCACTCTAAAGATAGCAAAATTATACTTAACCAGTAAATCAGGCACCCACTACCATTATACAAAATTTCATCGAAATTCGTTAAACAGTTTGAAATGAACAGGTTTTCAAAAATTAGAAATTTTGATGATAAAAGAGTAGTTTTTAATTAGTTAGGGGTCAAATTTTGAAAAATCATTTTAGCACTTAATTTATTTGATTATGATGATTAACTATACAAAATTTGGGCCAGATTAAACAAAAAAAAGTGGCAACTTTTCATTTTTTATAATATTTATGAATATATTGAATCTATATAATGATATATACTTATAGATTACCAATCGTAATGGAAGTAATGAGTTTCTAGGCGTAATTCAAACAAGGTTTGTTTTCATTATCCCGCATATAAAACAGTTACATCTAGTCGAAATCCAAGCAGCCAATTTAAGTCATGTCTTACCAACCAAGAATAATAAACATGAAATGGAACAGAGAGAGAGAGAGAGAGAGAGAGAGAGAAGTTTTGCAATATTTGACTGTCAACTTATCAATCCAAAACGTTTTTATCTGCTCTTAGCTAGAGAGCGAAAAAAAATCAAGCCTTGATGATAGGATATAAAATGTTCACAAAATATTTTTTAATATAAAGTTAGAAAGTTACGTTCGTGTTCAGCGTTAGAAGTGAAATACCAATGTAAAAAAAATTCAAAGATGTATCAGATAAAAAAATATTGGAAAATCCTGGTTAAAATAAATTTTTTATTCAATGAAAAGAAGCTATTTTGTTCGAATTGTTATAGACTTTTTAATTAATACATATAATCTCAAATAAAATTATTATAATAACAACTTCTTAATTCTTAAATTGAATTGAAGGAGACAATAAAAGAGTGTGTCTTCTGCTGGAATTATAAATTTTTAATTTATTTATAACTAGACTATAGTTTCGGGAGCTTTGCCTTCTTCATCAGTCTATTACAATTGATTCACAGGTATTAATATATGAATTCATACATTAATTCTTGTGATATATGAATTCATACGTTAATTCCTGTGAATCAATTGTAATAGACTGATGAAGAGGAAAGCTCTCGAAACTATAGTCTAGTTATAAATAAAATAAAAATTTATAATTCCAGCAGAAGACAACTCTTTATCATTCCTTCAACTTATAAAAATTCTGCTACTCTCGGTAAAAAACTTTCAATTTAATTAAATTAAATAAAAGATTCACGCGTTTTTTGACAATATTTTTTATTAATGTTAAATATCAACGAAAATTGATATTTAAAATTAATAAAAAAATTGTCAAAAAAGCCGTGAATCTTTTATTTATTATTAAGATGGACATGAACCAACTAAAAAGTAAATTCTAAGTTTCTTTTTGCTGAGAGTAGCAGAATTTTTATAAATTAAAGGAGACAATAAAAGAGTAATATGTCTTCTACTGGAAAAATACATTTTTTGAATTTATTTATAATGAGAGTATAGTTTCGAGGACTTAGCTATCTTCATCAGTCACAGGTTGCATTTGAAATAAATTTGACATCGTGAATAAATTATTAATATCTGAGTAACGGGTAGGTTTGTATTCTTTGTTCTTATAATAGATAAATACGTACAGATCTACTTCATGGCCTGGCCTTCCTGCCCACGTGAGCTCATGATTCTTTTAACAAGAGAATCATGTCCTATCCTTAATCCTTGTTATATCAAATCCTTATTCCTTGGAAACCGAAATGCATCCCAGTATATTTAAAAATAAAAAAATTAGGTAGAATTACGATGTGGGTTTCAGATAAAATAAAATAAAATAAAATTTATTCACAGGAATTGAAGAGGGTAAAGCCCTCGAAACTATAGTCTTGTTTTAAATAAATTAAAAATTTATTTTTCCAGCAGAAGCAACACTCTTTTATTGTCTCCTTTAATTCTTAATTATTGTTTTCTTATAAAATATGTGATTAAACAACATTTACTTCTTTTTAAAAATTCCCAATTTTTTCTTTTTTAAATTTTTTGTACTTATATAATTAAGAAAAAGAACCATATTCTTATCCCTAAATCTTTATTTAATTCTTATCTGTATCTTATTTTATGTTATTACTTTTTCTTTCTTTTTATCGATAATCGAGTCTAATGGAACTTCGCACTTAAAAACCACTCTTCCGATGCCGCGTATATCTTTTGTCTTCATCAATGACATCCTTTCTCTTACAGACCTCTATTTTGTTGATGATACTCTGGCACAGGAGCAGCGCCGTGGAGAGAAAATCCGGGCCTCGGGGAAGAAATGTTTAGAGGCCCCAAGTTAAACTATATAAATAATCAAAGCCAAAATAATAATTTTATCCGTAAAAATGTAATATTTGTAAGGGGTCCATAACACTAATTTCAAAAATCATTGACCACCCTAATGAATATACCACCAGAAATTTTTTGGAATACGCCCCTTCTCTAATTAATAATAGAATCATTGTCCAGAATCTATATATGTAGATATATAATATATAAAATTAAGGTTTTGTCTGTATATTGGTCCAAATCATGCCAAATTTTGGTTGCACATGTTTCAACCAATGTTATGAACGAAAATACTCTCAACAAAATTCCTGTCTGTCTGTATGTTTCTGTGGGATCCGCGCAAAAGTTGGCAACAAAACGGCTCAAGGGATTATTATGAAATTTCATATTTGGATCAGATGTCTTCTAACCAGTGGCGGTTGGTGACTTTTCAACCAGGAGATGCTGTCCAAAAAACGACTTTTTTTTAAATTTTATTTTAAGCTTTGTTTTTTTTTTTGCAAATTTCATCGAATATGGGATCGTTTTCGTTATTTTTCAAATTGAACATTAGATTTTTAAAAAATATATTTTGGGACCTTCGCCTCAAACGGATTCTGCTTTGTGTGAGTGAGGGTAGGAGTCAAAAATTAAATCTTTTGACTTAAATTCAACAGTCCCCTGAGATGGAAATCGACCATCTTCCAAAATGAATCAGCCTGTCCTATAAGAAAATCTTAAATTTCTCCTAATTCTATTGCTATAAGATAAAATCAATAATTCCCCCCCAAAGCATGCTTTGCACGCAGCACACGTTTTGCCGACTCCCAACACTCTTTTGCGGTCAAATTGGAAAAGTGCCGGACCACTTCATTCGCGAATACATATATCCCCATGACTTCAAGGAACTGGAACTCTCTCCCAGCCTCTATCTTTCCCAGCACCTATGATCTTCAAACCTTCAAAACCAGGGTGCATAGACACCTACGTCTACACCCTCTCACTTAATCAACTTTCCCTTCTCTTCGGTAATGCAAGGGTCTTTCGAGATCCATAGGGGCTACATCTTTACTGGTGCACCCCTTCTTGCATTCGATTGCATTAAAAAAGCTATGACTTGTCTAGAAGACTCTTAGTTATTTCCAATCTTATATATTGAGAGTTCTTCGAAATCGATTAGTCGAAAAATTCTCGAATCATCTTTATTTATTCCTTTTTTGTATTATTTCTATTTCAATAGTTCCTTTTAGCGAGATTAATTTTGATTCGACTGAAACTAGTCTGAACTTGTCTTTGACATGCTTGAACTGGAAGATAAACCAGGCATGGAGTTCAAACCTTCTATCGGCACCTTTTTGGGAAAAATCATTCATTTTAATTGCCCCTTGAAACTATACAACAATTTTATTTCCTTTCTCTCGAAACCAATATACTTTTCAAAACAAAAAATGTTGTATATAGAAATATTTGAAATAAGGGATAATAATTTGAAAATTTAAAGATCTTCCTGAAACTTTGAAGCCGACCTTATATATTTATGAAAATAATCTAAATATTTAATATTTTAGGGATGCGCCGCATCCACAGCAGGCCACTGCTTCTAACTTAAAATCATTGCTATATAAAGTTTTTATATTTTGACTCCAAAAGGGGGTTTGGGGGGGGGGGCACTAATGGAAATTGTCAAATAACTCTTAAACTATTAACTCTATGGCAAATTTTGTAATGAGCAAAGTTGTAGGGGATTTCTGACAACTTTTGCTTAAAATTTTTCAAAAACATCCACAAAGGGTCAAAAAATGAAAATTCTTGCCCATGGAGCAAACTCAATCATATTTTGTATATATAATCTGTAGATCACTAGAAGGCTAGAAATGCATGGGTGAGGTATACGTCGAATGAAGCCCGCTCATTGCACTCAAATCACTCATCATCATAGTATAATCAATATTTAAACTGAATTAACGTGGCAAGATGTATTACATTTGATTTTATTAGATTTTCAAAAACATAACCTAGAAAACGCTGAGCTAATTATTGATTTAATCTTATTTCATTGAAGATTAAAAAAATTTAAAATTAAATTCAGTTTTTTTATATTTTGTGGCTCAAATTCCCATAAAAAAGGGTTAATTTTATTATTCGATTTATTTTTTCGAATCTTGAATTACCAATCTCCCATACAACTATAACTTTTTATCATCTTTGAAAATGATTTTGTCCCCGTTTTTTAAATAGAATAAACAAAAATAAATTCACTGACTGCAATAAATACATAATAGTAGAAAACAATATGTCCACGATTTATTGGGTATAACGCTAAAATACTAAGACTATCTATGAAATAAATGCGGTTTCTTTTAAATTAGGTTTTATTCCGAATTATTTTGAAATAGAAAGAATGTTTTGAAAAGATGAGCAATTTTTTTTCAAAGCGGCTATGAAAAATAGGGATGATGCCATCTATCTCAATACAATATCGACATTTTTCAAAACTTTTCTCAAAATGAACAAAAAAGACGGAATTACCTATAAACCGAATGGACACAAATAAAAATTTTACTACCTTGAAAACATACATATATTAAATATATAAAATATTCAGAATAAACGTTCTTACTCATCTAAAGAAAGATTTTTTAATTTTTTTAATTTTATTTCCTCTTTTGTGAAACACCACTATAACCCGTTAAATAATAATTCCTTTGTTTAATATGTTTCACTATAAACCAACACCGCTTTCCCTAAACTTTATAAAGAAAGGTCCTTGTCAAATATATACAGTATAAATTCATATAATATCTCGGGCCAAATAAAATTTTACAAAATGTTTTTGAGAGAGATATTTTATATTTTTTCATGTTAATTAACATGGTTTAAAGTAATGGTCTTATGTTTTACACAATTAACTAGTTAATTCACGAGTAGACGACATGTATTGGCGAAAATAAGATGCACTAGTCAACTGGGAAGTAAATTTATTATTCTTATGGGAAAAAATATTTTGTTTTCCCAGATAACTTTCTGCCAATATGAGGGCAAGTGAATTCGCTTGATTTGATATGTAATTATTAATTCTCGAAAAATTTCACGCCTATCGTGATTTTCGCCAATACTAGTTACATTTAGAATTGCAGCTTCTCACAATCTTTACTAATAAAAATCTTATGTTCTTTCAATTAAAACTCTGAACCCAATTAGAAATCAAAAAATTTCGAAGTTTCCACAAAGTTTATAATTAAAAAGTATTTAGACTTTTATGTTTTCGTTGTTGATCAGATTAAAATTGAAAAGATTTTTTAACAAAAATAGTAGTTTAAAAATACCTTGAAGATTCAAACAATTTGTTATAACTCTGGTTAAAGTATTGAATTTACTCAAATTTTTTATTTTTTTTTATTTAGTAAAGACCGAAGAGAAAAATTATTTTCAAGAATGTACATATATTTTTTTTTGCTCGTGTGCCTAAATTAATGTACTTGATATAAACCAAATTTTTAAAAGTTATACCATTTTTCTTTTTAATTATATACATGTACATACTGAAGCCAGCAGAATTTTTCAATGAAGGCAGTTATCCCTCGAAATGAAATTTCACTTCCATGCACATATAATATAATCCATTTTGGAAGGATTTAGTCTCAAAGGTTCAATCTACTACTGCGATAACAGGTGTGACACTTGGGTTTGACTCCCGATCAAACATTGACACAGTCTTTAAATGTGTAGACAAAATTTGAATTTAGACAAAATTCAAGATTAAAAAAAAACTCACTTGCTTCTAATTAAGGGAGTTTGGGACAGTTTATCTATCTGGTTGATCTTCGAAAAAATCTTTTGTATTTCTGAAGAGTGACAACGTCTGCCTACTAAATTTTTTAATAAAAAAATTGTTAATAATGAGGTTAATTTCGAATACCAATTTTTTATGATAATATTAATAAAAAGAGTATTGAGATAAATTTTTTCTTATTATAAAAACATTTATTTAACACAAAAAAGATTTCAAGAAATAGAGTTGGAATTCTACACTAGTGCTTTTGTTATGTTATAATATTCTGTTGGCTGCAAATAACTTTTTATTTTTACATTTATGAATAACTAATTAACTAGACTTTCAAATCTATTGAAAAATGTATCATTCGATTCATAAAAGTTGAATTATTGATTTGTA
This sequence comes from Forficula auricularia, assembly GCA_024734495.1. Taxonomy (NCBI): domain Eukaryota; kingdom Metazoa; phylum Arthropoda; class Insecta; order Dermaptera; family Forficulidae; genus Forficula; species Forficula auricularia. Next base: position 4,107,231 of record JALMQS010000064.1, read on the forward strand.
TAAATTTGTTGAAAATGGTATAATTTCTATAGAAGTTATACCTCTTTTAAAAACTCTGTCCTTCCATGTTAAAAGGACAATTTTCAATAATATATTTCTAGCTAATGAGACGGACGATCAACTTCAAATTTCGGGAATAAATATGTGTTTAATACATCAATGATTCGATGGTAAAAATTTGAGAATTTTCTTATAAAAATGATAAACAGCCCTGAACCCCCTTAAAAAATAAAATTAATTAATTTAAAATATATTAATATATCAATTGATAGATTTCATAAATTTAGACTTAAATTCATTTTTGTTTTTTATTTAATAAAATATATATATTTTTTTCAATTAAATAAAATTCTCTAGAAATAAAATTGATCAAGTATTATGAACTCAGACTTTGTATTTAATTAATATCGAATGCCTCTATAAGAAAATATAGCAATTAGAATGTTCTTTGATATTTTATTAATATTACCTCTACCTGCAACTCATAGAATAATTATAATTAATAATGTAATTATTCATGTGTATACTCTGAGTTAATTATAAGCTAGTCTATTTGGATCAAAGAGAATATTGCTTGTTTTTTATGTAATCATTTTTAAAATGATCACAAAAAGGGTTCAAAGTCAGTCAATATATGGTATATCAGAGATATAGAAATATATACGGCAGACCTACAAACAGACATCACCTGAAGGGACATGAATACTATAAATAATATTATACTATTCCCTTCCAGTGAAATAAAAATAATCCAGTTTGAAAGGAAAAAAATGTACATTTGTACACGTACATGCATGAGATAAATAATTCACAAGAAGCAAAAGTTATATTTTTTCATACAATATTTATAATAAACAGAAGAAAACGAAGACTCTTTAAGACTGTACAGTGAACACATTTAATTTTTAACACATGTTTTTTATCCTAATAGTGAGTACTTATTTAAGAATCGAAATAAACTAATTAAAGTGTGTGTAATTAAGTGGGTGAGCTTCCTTTTTAACATTAATAGAAACTTATGTTTTGAATCTCATATTATTAGCTCCTACTATGGATCTCATTATAAATATACAGCGATTTTAAGAAAGTTTACTTGCCAAGGTAAGCGGATATTAGGCTTTTTATAAATAAAGAAGATTCAATTCTATCTTTATGCGCAAATATTTATATTGGCCGACCACCATGGCTGTTCGGTTTCGGTCTACTAGCCTGAAAAACAATAGCAATTCAAGTGTCAGATATTTTAAAAGTACATTGATTTTATTTTTATATATAAGGTTTTCTATTCAATACATTGTTATCTCAATTCCAATTGTTTCCAAGATTTTTTTTTGGGAACTAGAGTTCTTCCCGGCAACTCGATTTCACATTATAAAGTTTCGATTTTTTTCTGATTCTTTGCATATTTCATCTGGTAAGTTATTAAACTAATGAATTCAAAATCTAATAAATTCTTTGCAATTAAAAATACCAAAATTGTTGTTCCAAGCCGAATTCTCTATCAGGTTCCGTTACCGTAAATATTGGAATCCACACATTTCAAACATTTCAAAATACGAATAACCAGTTTTTAGAAGCCATTTAGAAAAATAAAATGTTGAATGTGATTGATTTTTTCTAACTCGTCAGCGAAGTTACTAAAATCGTATACAGTAGAGCGTCGATAATCTGGATTAATTGTGATCGGACCCTGACCGGATTATCAAAAGAACCAAAAATAAGCTGACGAGTTCTGATGTGGCCATCCACTTGACTTTACCATACAACCTGGTCCCTCACTTATATCTAATATTTAATAAAATTATTTATAATTATGTAGGGGAGGGGGTAGTTTTTACATTTTTAGACTTATGGGGGCCCACTGAATATGTATACAAAATTTGGTTGAGTTTGCTCAAATGGCCTAGATTTTTAATTTTTAACCCCCCTTCCACCCCCCTTAATTTTGGATCGATATGCACCAAAATCTAATCAGCTCTTAATCAATGAACCAAAACTACGTGTGAAATTTGGTTTCGATATTAACACTAATTTTTGAGCTAACTCGTCCACAAAAATTTGGTGACCCACAGACTAACTAACAAAAACAAAACTTGCTAACAGACAGACTAACAGACATTTTGCCAAAACAATTATTTTCTCGAAAAATATAATTTTTTCGATGTTCAATTATTAGGGCTTTTTTGTAGAGCAAAATGCCATGGTTTCGCTCAATTTTTTTAATCATAATAGTTTCAGCCGTTTTTGAGATATTTCGAACAAAGAAGGAAACCCTGTATGGTAAAGTAAAAGGTCGTTTGCGTTCATAACAGAAACAAAACTTGCTAAAACCGTTAATAATTTACTTTTGTGGTTAAATAATTCGAACAGATAAATAAAACCATTAATTAATATGAACTCAATGTATTTTAATGAAACAATATACATACATATGTAATGTAGAATATATACATACATATGTACTATATTTACAGAATACTGTACAGTTTTTACTTTTTTACTTTATTTTCAACGGAATCGAATCCGGATTATCGATGGTCCGTATTTTTGTCGTCCGGATTATCGACGCTCTACTGTATGAAACTAAAATTAAATAATTAAGGTTTTAAAGATTTCTCAATTCAAAAAAATGATGTTGTTATTCGAAAAGTTCACCTCACTCGAAATAATTTTTTTTCAAGATTCTAAGATTTTAAAATTTTCAAAAAAATTTCAAAAATTCCAAAATTTCAAAGGTCGATTATCTATGATGTCAATGATTATTTAAAATTTATGATTCATGATTCAAGAGTAATTCATTTCTCTGTTAACCGTCTGGGGATGTTTTTCTTTGTATCGCAGATTTTTTATATTTAAATGTACAATTATTATTATATTACTGAACAAGATCATATCCAATCTACCTATCAATCAAGTTTCTCTGGAATAGAATAAAGATTTATCATATGTTATTATTTATATATATTAACAAATACCTAGTCATTAAATTCTTTAGAAAAAGCTTCTCAATAAGATACGTTTTTATTTCTCCACAATTTGCGTAAATTTAAAATTAGATTACTGGGTACGTGGGTAGGTTCCACAAATAAACGAATTTTAATTTTATTAAAATGGTTTCACCTCGAACCAACACCAGATTCCCTGAACAAAATCTATTTGTAGCTTTATATTAGTCTCAAATAATTATGTTAGATTTTAAACATTCATATTTTAAAACATACCAATCCATGAAATATACTATAATTTCTACTATATAATGAGAAAATTAAAGAATTATATAGAGACTGACTCCTTGAAAATTTTAGCAATCACCTTTGAGAAAGATTTTATTCATGAAAAAGTAAATACAAACATATGAAATAAATTCATGATTGTTTTTAAATATATAGGTATAAAAAAATCAAAAGTCTAGCCTGTTTATGAAATATTTATTGAAATTTCTGGTATGTTTAGACAGACATTTTTGCTATTCTTAGTCTTCAATTTAACCAATAAAGTTTTTTATAATAAATAAACCTAATTTAAAAAGAAAAGAAATTGAATTCGATTTATTAACTGAATCTAAGTTTGTGGATGTCAGGATCTGCCGAAACGTTTAAAAGATTTCACTAAATATTTAAGGCAGGCTAGCTATGTTTCTGATTTTTTAAAGTCTTTATTTTATTTTTTTTTTAGTTTAATTCCCATATGCAAGATTTGATTTTGGTATTAAAATATAATAATTAATAATAATATTAAAAAAAAAATGTTGTGGAATGTATAAATTTTTCGACGCTTTTTTTAAAACAATTTAAATGTAATTCGAAAATGACGAAAGCCAGAAAGGGATTACAAGTTCACAAAGTCTTGGAAGCAAAATATTGATGACTCAACACCTAAAGATGGGTTGATTAAAGATTTCATTCATTAATCAATCCATTTGGAGTTTCAATCAAGTAACTTTTCTCTTTTTCAAAATTCATTCTATAGAAAATTGATGTTATCATCTGAAATGCTTACCTCGTCTCTAAATAATTATTAATAATTTTCTTTAGGTAAACACCATTCAAAGATTTTAATCGAGAGCTCTTGAATTGAATGATTGAGTTAGTTAAAAATATATTTTCATTGTGATTTGAAACTTCCTTTTCATGAATAACAAATTTTAGAAGCAGAAACTTTCTTACCTTTTGACTTTTTTTAAAATTAGTTTATTAATTTGTAATGTATTCCATACTTCACCGAATTAAACTTGTTTAATATAGGTAAAAAGTTATCAAACAAATGGCAGACGAGTTCAAAGATTGAGAGAGCTGGACGCTTCAAGAAGAGAAATTGTTTAGCTCTTAGCAACAATGAAGATATTAAATTCATCTTCATAATATAAGCTGGTAGTTATATTATTAAGTACTACTAATTAGATTTTCTTTCACTTTCCAATTCTTACTTGAAGTATGTATGTATTATTTATATATGTACATATTATATATGTAAGTATTGATCTCTTCCTATCAGATATACATACACATTTATAATTCTTATATATAGTAAAAGCAGTAAAACTAATTTTACTCTCAATTAACTATCACTGCTCGATAAAAATTAAACAAAAATTTGTAACCGTAAACCTAACAATGGATTCCAGTAGATTTTATATGCTGACTAGCTGCTCGGTGGCCCTTTTGCTGGCCAGGGAGCACGCACCTTGGACCCCCACCCCTCGAACCCCACCCTCACCCCCCACTCCCAACCGAAACACCCCTAGCACCCCCCACCCCCGCACCATGCCCAACCCCCGCCCCACACCACCACCCAAAAACTCCATTCCGCACCCTAACCCCACCCCCCAAAACTCCTCCAGCAACCCCACCCCCGCACCATGCGCCAGTTACCAACCCCCGCCCCCACACCACAACCCACACCCCACCCACCTCGGACCCCGCATCCATCCACCCCGGGCCCCACCCCGTGCCCTCCAACCCTGCGCACCACACCCCCGCTTAGCCCCCATCCCCGCTATGCCCCCTGGACTCCGCCACGCACCCCCCATGCACCCCCACCCTACTCCGCCTCACTCCTCACCCCACCCACATTACACCCCCGCACCCACCCTCCGCACCCAGTTTTTGCATTTCTAGCCTTCTAGTGGCCCACAGATTATGTATACAAAATTTGGTTGAGTTTGGCCCAAGGGAAAGAATTTTCATTTTTTTGACCTCCCCTCCCATTTTGGGTCGTTAGTTTTTGCATTTCTAGCTCTCTAGAGGCCCAGAGATTATGTATACAAAATTTGGTTGACTTTGCTCCAAGGGCAAGAATTTACATTTTTTCACCCCCCCCCCCCACTTTTTGGGTGGTTTTTTTGGGAACGTTTTTTTAAACAAAAGTTTTCAGAAATCACATCCCCTACAACTTTGTTTATCATAAAATTTGCCGTAGGGTTAATAGTTTAGGAGTTATTTGATAATTTTCATTCGTGCGGCCCCCCAACCCCCTTCTGGGGTCAAAATATCAAAACGTTATATAGCTAAAAACGTAAGTTAGAAGACATCTGATGTAAATATGAAATCTCATAATAATCCCTTCAGCCGATTTTACGTGAATCGTGAGCAACTTTTCGGAAACGACGGAAACAGACAGACATACAGACAGACAGGAATTATGTTGAGGGTGTTTACGTTCATAACTTTGCTTGAAACGTGTCCAACCAAAATTTGGCGTGATTTGGAGCAATGTACAGACAAAACCTTAATTTTATATACTGGTATATAGATTATTTATCATGAAATTTCCAGATTTATTACAACAGGTCAGAGTTTTGAAATATTATCGGTCAAAACGAAGAAAAAGGTTTTTTTGGGCTATTTTCGAGTTCAATTAGATATTAAGCTAGTTCTTTCACAAATGCAAAAATTCAAGAAGTCTTCGAAACTTGGAATATAAGTCATTAGAAGCATAATAAACACACTGTTAAAATTTGATGACGATTTTCCACACCAAACATGAAATAATTTTAATTAAAAATGAATTTTTTTACATATGGTAGATTGGGAAATGGTGGGGAAATGATTATATTAATTAAATATTTTTTTTTTCATTGAAGGACTTTCACCATCTTGATGAAAAACTAATATTTGCTAGAAAAATATATTTGGACTAAGTTAAAAAAAAATTGAAAATATCAAATAAAAAATAAAAAATTAAATAAATAAAAAAAAAAACAAATATAAGAATTTTGAAATTTTTAAAATGCTCTATATCCTGAGATTTTTAAGTTTTACCATTCAATTTTGGAATATATTATTAGAGATTAGAGTTAAATATCACGAAATTGTTTTTTCCTAAATTTGGCTTCTGAACTGAAAAATGGGGCATTTTTAAATTTGAGGTCTTGAATACAAAAGCCTTCGTATTTCCTATGTTTTTTTTACTTTCAAATATCGTCGCCTTAGAGTGTAAGCCTGATAAATCCATTTTTTATCGCATATGACATATTAATACCTTTCGAAAGAAAAAGAGATGGAGCATCGTCCAAGTAAAACTTAAAATTACGATCGTAAGTTGTAGAAAAAATGTGGAAAATAGTTCTTTTCCTAAACAACAATATTAAATTTTGTGAAGTTTTTTGTCTGCCCTGTAAAATATCCTTGTTGTGAGTTAGCAGGTTTACACTCTAAGGCGACGATATATGTCTTATATCGTGTAATGAAATAGGATATAAAGCATTCGCCTGCCGGGGTCCTGATACTTTGAGAGCTTCGATCTCCGAGGTGAAAAAAGTTAATTTCAATGGAAGGAATCGATGCCCTTTATAGTTTGAAACAGAATTTAAAATAAAAAACCGATTATTGAAGGCAAAAAGTGACCAAAAATCCATAGGTCGTGCGTACGTACATAATACGCTTCTAATTGAAATATAATTTATTCAATGGCTTGAAGTAATTAACAAAACAAAAAACGAATGGCATAAAAACTATCCTCTTAAAGATGATCCTCAAAGAGCTACTACCATTTTGATAATAATCCGGTTTTCGAAGTAAGCTACATGATCGGGTGTAATAGAGCAAATATGTTGCTTGACTGAGCTGCTAATGTTAATCTTGTTATCGTTAAACAGCAAAGCGACCCATTTCCGTTTGCTCCTGTCGACTTACAGATGCTCCTCAGACCTTTCGGATAGATGCGGGTCTCGGTATATTCATAACTAAAGAGATGAAAGGATTAACATTGATCTCGCTTATTTACATAGTCTTGTTTGCAAACATCAATTAGAAAACGACCGGGCAAGGCTTGGGGAATTGATAAAGAAAAGCCTTTCTTGAAATAAATATGAGCTGAGAAGATGAGCACCACCTCTAGGAATAAAACTATATATAATTTTATAATTTATCATAATAAAACTTTATCTAAAGATATTTTTTATATCTTTAATTTTTATTCTATTGGATTTATTGATCTTTTTTTCAATTCTATCGTGTCTCTTATTTTCTCTCTATTAGGTTTCAACCGGTCCGAACTTGCAGTGTGTTGGTTAGACTTTAGTGCCTAAATAAAAAGTCATGTCGTTTTTAAGCCAAAAGGCATTATCTACACATTCGCAGAATGTCAATCTTAGTTTCAAAAAGATTGTTTAGTTGAGTTTGGGATTTACTCCTATCCGTCCAAATAATTAGACCTTTTTAAACACAGAAATAAACAAATATATCGTATTTAATATAATTAGGATTCAGGTTGTTCGAGTGGTTAAAGTGCATGCTTCTAATCAAGCTAGCGCGGGTTCATGACCGACTCGATGCAAACATTTAACCGGCTATAATCTGATTCCTTCATGGAAAGGCAATGGGAAACCACCCCTGTAAAAATTTCCCTAATGAAAATTACATTGGAGAGGATAATCTCCATTGTAATAGCCGACGCTCGTAATCGAGAATGGCACTTGAAGAATATGATATATAATTTAACATAATATATAGGGTTTTCCATTAAGAAGGCTTGAACTTTAAATATACATAAAAAAAGTTCAGTATGAGATATCATTAATCTTTTTTTATTTGAACGACTATTTTTATATTTAATACATTTATGTATGGAATATACTCCTAATATCGCCCAAATGGAGGCTGCCGCTTCGATGGGCTTCGCGAATACGAGGGGTCCAGTTTTCGATGACCCAACCGCATAAATCGGGCCCGATATCATATGTTGACTTTTAAGGCACCAATCGTCTGGCGTTTATTCATTTATTTTTTTATTCCAGAAAAAGTCACTGTTTGGTGTGGATTTTGGTCCGGCGGGGTTATTGGCCTTTACTTTTTCCAAAATGAAGCTGGCGCCGCCAAAATTGTCACCGGAGAACGGTACTGGTCGATGATAACCAATTTTTGCGGCCTAAATTGGAAAATATGGATATCACCGACATCTGGATCTAACAGGACGTAGCCACGTGCCACACATCGTATGCAACAATGAATCTTCTGCACGACAAATTCGTCGGGATGGTTATCTAGGTTTCGCGACGTCAACTGACCTGCCGAGACCATGTAATTTAACGCCATTAGACTTTTTCTTGAGGGACTATGTTAAATAACAAGTCTATTCAAATAAGCTGCAGACGATTGATGCCTTAAAAGTCAACATATCAAATGCCATCAATGATATCGGACCCGATTTATGCGGTTGGGTCATCGAAAATTGGACCTCAGGATAGGCGCAGCCCAACAAAGCGGCGTCCGTCATTTGGCCGATATTCCATACATATATGAAAACATATAGTCTTTCAAATAATTTTTTTTTTAATGATATCTCATACACAACTTTTTACTTTTTTAATTTAAATTTACAGTTCGAGCGTCTTTAATGGAAAACCGTATAAAATATTTTATTAATTTTTATATTATATTTTTTATGGATCTTTTCGGAATTGTAGATGGGAAAGAAAGGTAAATTTTGTACCAATTCAGGCACTGAAGAAGCTGTCAATGAACTACATCAAAACAGTAATGCATAAACTGTCTGCCAGTTAATGAATAATAAAACATAACAATAAAATCCTATCCACGATAGTGTTCTCATTTAACATTTTCCCATCTATAGTTCCAAAAAATCCACAAAAAAATATAATAAAAAAAATTATAATAATAATATTATTATTATTATTAGTTGCGTATGGACCCTTAGGATCATGCAAAGCCCCAAGATTTGTAATATATCGTCACCCCATTGCAAGAACTAGGTAACTCAATTTTTCAAGTTCTTGAAAAATGGGCTGAAAATACTTTATCTATTCCATACCAGGCATGTTTAAAGTACTTATCTGAATAAACTGCTTAATATGACTACAGAATATTATTATTGCAGTTATGAATAATAATTCATATATATTTTTAGCTATGAAATAGCCAGGTATCTCAAAAAGAATTTTTGGAGTTACCTAGTTCTTGCAATGGTGTGGCGATATATTAATAAAATAAATTAATATGATTATTATAAACAAGCTTTGAGGGCGTGCCTAAAGCAGATTAAATAGTAAAACTAGACCCTATTAGTGACACTATTATGTCCGTCTGTCTGTATATCCGAGGATTTAGCTCGTGAACTATAAATAAGAAAGAAATAAGTGAAATGTATTCAAGTTTCTATACCTACGTTTGATCACTATGTTCCAAATGTACGATCACTTTCTTCTAACAAGTGGATTGTTACTAAACATCATCTGGCCACAGAGATATGAGAGATTTTAATAAAATTTCGATTGTGGCTCTAGAGGGAAATTATATTATTTTAGTACATATTGTGTTTTTAAAGGAGAGAGAGTATTGAACAAATAAAAACATCCACTTTGTTAATAAAGACCAGGAAATGGAAACGTATTTTTGATAAAATTTAATTTACTATGACTTAAGTGAACAAATAAAAACAATCATTATTTATCGAAACTTTAATTAAAGTATTGATAGCTATTCTTTTTTTTTTTATCAAAAACTGGTACATTTTTCTTTCATGATTTTATTTTTAACTTGAATGCTTGATACATAATTAGTAGTGTTGTGTCTACTGCGTCTATAATATAAATGCTAGAGCAGTGCTTCCCAGCCTGGCGTCCGCGAAAATTTTCAGTAGAAAGTAAAAATATTTATTTATGAACATTTTTAAAAACCTTGGTAATCCTAATTTCTTTTGCGACTACATACCTATGGGAAACAGCATTTTTGTCATTACTTTTAATAAAATGGCTTTCCACGGAGACTTTGGAAGATTCCTGGCGAGTGAGCATTTCTGCAATTGAACCAGATATTGATTTCTTGTTTAAAAACATGCAACAGCATCCATCTCATTAAAATGTTTTCTAAGCTTCATGCTATGTATAGTTTTATATATAAAATATAAACATGTTAAATAAAATTTTTGCCGATTAAAATATGTTTTTTTTTCGGGGGTCCGCAGATTAATTTGTCAGATCTAGGGGAGCGTGTCATGAAAAAGGTTGGGAAGCACTGTGCTATAGACATAATCGTTTATTTAATGAATTCTATGTTTTTAAATATTGCAATATTAAAATCCGACTCGAGGCTAAAATGCTGATCCCTACATAGAAGTCATAATTTAATAATAGTATCGGAAATTGGCTGATGGCTAGAAGGGCCGAAAAAGCAAAAAAAAAAAAAAAAAAAATCAAACGTGTGCGGTCGTGGGACCCCCGTCAGGAATGAAGTTCCTTACATTATTTTAAAAATATTAGAGTTTATAAAATACGGGTAAAAATTTTATCCCCCTTAAAAAATCACATTCCATAAATACTGGCTATTATTAATACATAATAATTGTATAACTCCATTATTTTCTTGAATATATTAGATATTTTAAATCCAAATGTGTATAAATATACTATCTTTAGTTTTTAAAGTTGAGAATTATTTAAATGATTAAAATGACAATTTTTTTTTAGGTTTTTTATTCAAGATTTTGGATTTAAATATTTTTTTATTTTCGGCTTCCAAAAAAATCATTAAATAAAACTATGAACTAACTAAACATATATAGATGTAAGTATAAAAACATAAATATACAGTACTTACTGTAAAATTGTATTAATTATCAAAAGCTGTCAGCGTATAAACTAAATTGTAATAGTAAACCTATTTTTAAGACAGGAACAACACTGTACATGAATAAAAATCTATATAAATACAATTGTACTGTTACGCTTAACGGATACGTTGAAAGATTCCCAAAAGTTCTTCACCGATTTCTTTGAAATTTTCACACAGCATTCCATTCAAGTACACGAGTGTTTTTATATATAGTGTTTTTATAGATATCACACCTGTGGCATGTAAAAAACATTTTTTTCGAGGAAACAAATCCAGCGCCTCTCTGGGGTGTAAAAGCAAACAAACAAGATGCCCGATAATAGCTTTTTGGAAATCTTTCATCTGTCAATATTATTTTTGGTTAAGGGAACAATTTTGACAAGTAATATATAATTCATTTACTGTTTTAATACCTATTCTATAATTATTTGCATTTTCAATTTATTTTCAAAACTATTATTATTTTTTAAATATATTTAACTTTTTGATAAGAGTTAGTCACAGCAACGCATGGTCGGGTCAGCTATTATCTATATAAATTTTAACCATAAAACGAGACGCCAAAGGCCCGGGCGTCAGCTAGTTAATTAATAAACTACATTGTAAGATAATTTTGTTTACTAATTGAATTATAATGTATTTATAAAAATTGTATATAATTTTAAATAACGTTTTTGAATTGAATTGAAAAAAATTGCCTTGTGTTCAAGCGTTTCCGAGTTCGAACCTTAGTCCGGGAAGAATTTTTTTCAAAATTAATAATTTTATACATTTATTTATTTAATACAGCTCGAGTGGTCATAATATCACCCATGCCACTCAACTAGATATAACACATTATTTCTTTCTCTCTCCTTTTTATTTCCCCTCCATTGAGTCAGGTCGCCTGAAGTGGGCACTTCCGTTACGTGACGATTTCTGCCAGTTCGCTAAGCTCCGTAAAGGAACTTCGTTCCAAAAATATTGCAAATATTATTTTTGCTAAAGTATGGATGTTTGAAGAGTGAAACCAATTGGAAATTTCAAAAGAGATCGATATAATTTTTTTAGAAATTAATTTCTACTGTATTTAGGTGTGTTAATCAAAAATACGAACAACTATTCAAAAGATAAATTTCGCAGAAGTGTTTGTTATGTTTAGAAGGTTTTCTTTGATCTTCAGTAATTCCGGATGAAAAATTCAGAAAATCATACAAATATTGAAATGTACCTATAACTAACTCCTCTTATCTTTTAATGCAAGAATCGATGAATAAAATCATTTTCCGATTGAGTTGATGGTGAAATAAATTCGTTTCTTTGAACAGTCTTATTAGAATGATTGATATGTGATATGTGTCTTGATAGAAAAATGATTAATGATGAGTTAAAGGTTTGAGTTTCAACTTACGGACCATTCAAATGCTTGCGCAATCAATCAGAAATATAATGACACTTTTAATTGCCAAGCTAGGAAAATTTTATTCACAAATTATACAGTTTTCTCTCTATAAGTTAGAAGCCCATTTATTACAGATAAGTTGATTAAATTGAGAGAGGTAATATTGTGACTGGATTCTAAATATTCTATAGACTTACTTTAGCCACAGGTGGATAACAGGTATAATCGAGGCATCTTATCGATCTAATTGGAATTGCTCCGAGCCATAGATGCCGGATTAATATATAAGATAATGAAATTATTCAAATTAAAATCACAGATGACACATGGGCACTTTGGATATTAAATCTAGATCTATAGTAAATTACTTATTATAGATTCAAAATAAAATTAAATCAAACCAGAAATTATTTGAACTATATTTACTGATGCTCTATATATATATATATATAATGGGTGATTCATCGTGAGGTTCGGGAAAATATAATTTCAAAAAATCCCTCAAATAGTTTATTCATAAGGTTAGTCTGCATATACTAACTCTGCAAAATTTTGTATCTTACTTTAAAATTTGGTGGCAGCTTGACCCGGACGAATCAATCAAGTTCCAATATGTGCCTATTTAAAACCCCTAAGTAATTATTTTTCTAGATAAATCAAAATTATTTTTATCCTACACTCTACTATAGAAACCATTTAACTTCCGTCATTTCATTTTCCGAGTTTTCTATTGATACATTTTTCTCTAGCTCCCAAATAAAAATCTTTGTACCAGCTCTGGCAAGCCTATAGAGAGATTATCGTAGATCCATCAATCTTAATCCCATCTTTATTACAAAAAATATATAAAGTAGGTAGGTAAAATAAAATAAAAATAAAATTTTATTTTTTGTAATAGTATTTATATTGATTGTTTTAGAAGAGTATGTCTGTTCTAAATGGCCATTTGTTACTTTCGCTTATAAAGAATAAGTGAAATATTAGAATAAAAAAATACAAAAAAGACATTGTTTAAATATGGTCATGGGAAGGGAGTGTTGCTCGTTGCCCAAATTAATCGTAAAATAATAAATATGTAAATTTTAATTTGAAAATACAAACATTTTGTTCAAAAAAAAAAATTAGAATAACATCTCTAGAAATGAACTTTTAAAGAATCCAACAAAATCAATTCGCATTTCATTTTTTGAATTCTAATTTAAAGAATACCATAGCTTAAATAGTTAGAGTAATAGTTTCCAACAAAAATCAAAAATTTGCGTGTTGTGTCTTCCAGAACCAAATAGTGCCTCTGTCTATCTGTAAACAATCGAAACCGAGAGTCTCAGAAACACAATTTAAAAGCTGCCAAACTACTACAAAAGTTGTTAATTTCTTGTCTGTCTGTCTGTGATAACGATAGCTCAAAAAAGATAAATCTCAAAGAAACAAAGTTTAAAATGTTCGAAATATATTATTAGGGTTTTGGACAAATTAGCCAACCGGAACTACTCCTTTACTTCCGGAGTTTTCAATATTTTTCATCGTTTCAGAAAAAAAGTCTAACAATTTTTCTAAATATTCAATATTCATCAAGAGTAATGTAAAGGTCGAAAAATATTTGAGATATTGAGAGCAATTTACAGATTCCTAATTTGAAATTCTGATTTCATATCAATATCAAATTGTTTCTTAATCAATAAAGTAAAGGGAGTGTGGTTTCGCAGTGAATGTGAAACTACACTCCCTTTACTTTATTAATTAATATCATGTTTCACCTAAAACCTACACCACTTTCCCTAAGTAAAAATGTTTCTTAATCTTTGTAGAATTGAAAATGTAGACTCAATGTTGTCTAATTTCTAGGCGCGAAAATAGAGATTTCCCTGATATTCACTTCGATTCGAATACCCTGAAAATGTGTGACAGCCTATCCATGTTGGGCGTCTCTGTCGCATCTGACCTGTCTTGGAATGAACACATCTCCTCTGTGGCGAAATCTGCAGCAAGGAAGATTGGCTTCTTATTCAGGTCCAAGCGATTTTACAAACCCCCACAACTTCTCACCATCTACAAGGCCCAAATCCGCCCCTGTCTCGAATACGGCTCTCATCTGTGGAGAGGAGCCTCAAAATATTCTCTTGCTACCCTTGATGCAATTCAGAAACGAGCCGTCAGGCTAATTGACGATTCTACCCTCACCGACTCCCTAGACTCGCTGGCTCATCGAAGAGATGTCTCTGCCCTTTCCCTTTTCTATAGATACTATCACGGCAGGTGCTCTGATGAGATAAAATCAATAATTTCCCCCAAAGCATGCTTTGCACGCAGCACACGTTTTGCCGACTCCCAACACTCTTTCGCGGTCAAATTGGAAAAGTGCCGTACCACTTCATTCGCGAATACATATATCCCCATGACTTCAAGGAACTGGAACTCTCTCCCAGCCTCTATCTTTCCCAGCACCTATGATCTTCAAACCTTCAAAACCAGGGTGCATAGACACCTACGTCTACACCCTCTCACTTAATCAACTTTCCCTTCTCTTCGGTAATGCAAGGGTCTTTCGAGATCCATAGGGGCTACATCTTTACTGGTGCATTCTTGCATTCGATTGCATTAAAAAAAAAATATTTTTCAGATAGGTTTATGATGAGAGTTCGCTTATTTAATCTGCGAAATCATAATCACAAATAAAATAAAAGGCCAGAGATTTATTAATTTTATTTAGATTAAAAAAAAATGATAGTATACTTTTCATAAAAATGATTTAAATTGCATATAACATAAGATTATTAAAAATAATATTATTTTTTATTGAAATAAAGTCATACATATTAGATTTTCGTCCAGGAACAATTCCTGTGCCTCAGTAAATAGTGAATAAAATAATTTTTTGTATATATTTTCACAACAAAGCGAGCGTCGAGCGTCAAAAAGTGAATATTTAATAGGAATTAACCCTTTTTGAAAGAGATTTTATTTGGCAAAATTGAACCATCAAAAAAAAAAAAAATATTTTTGAAATATGTTTATTTCCTCTATCAGTGAAATTCTATTGAAAAAAATGTGATATTGAATAAACGTAAGATTTTTTCCTCTTAAAATATAAAATAATCGACTTTCCAAATGGGCATTTTTCTAAAGGGAGATTCGTTTTATCGTTTGTATTTCTAGAAAATCGTTTATATATACATAATATATGTATAAAAAAATTATCACTTGAGATTTGTAGTAAAAAACTGAAAAAAAAATATCTCGAGGGCGTAATAAAAATTGATCTTTAGAATAAATTGAAAATGGTTTAGATTATTATTTAAACAAGCTAATATCCATATATGAAAGGATAGAAAAGTGGAAACAGCTGGAAAACGCAATGTCCAAAATCAATTTTTGATGAAAGCTGCATTAAATGGTGGACAAAAATTCAATTTAATTTGAGCTAGTGAAAGAATGTTGAATTAAAGAATTAACTAGCAGTAACAAGAGTCGAGGAGATGACCCAAATTTTGTGTCTTAAAAAATAAAATAAAATATTAAAAAATTAAAACTAAAAATGTATTTAATGGGTTAAACAAAAATTTTTCATATTCCTGCAAACTATCTTGGTTTTCTATTCAGGACTAGACACTATTTTAAGCCACTCAAGTTCTTGTACTATAAAAATCGCATTGTCAGAATAAAACTAGCAAACATAGGCAGAAGACTACTATAGTTAATATATTTAGTTGATACTGTGAATGCGACCTCGGAAAATAGTCATATGATTAATTGAAAACTCAAGTATGAAAGAAGAGCTAACTTTTTTAAACTCTTGGCCGATAATTAGAGCCGTTTTAGCTCTTTAACTTTTTAAGGTATGGCTTATGCTTTGATGAAATAAAATAAAATACCTAATTTGTGGGGAAATGTTCTTTTAAGAGTCAAAGTACTAAATCGAACCAAGCATTTGTCAATTTGTTTTTGTATAGGTATAGCATTTATTAATTAGAATTATTTTTTCTACACATCTACTTCAAATCCTACAATCTTAAATTTTACAAAACATGGTTCTACAAATGACTTAGGCTATGATTCAACCCTTAAATATTCTTCCTCTTACTTCTAATGAGATAGAATTTTGACTTAATGGGTGTAACACACCTTCTTGTGGCTCTAGGTACTTTATTGCATTCTTAAACAATAACAAATTGAAAGTTTTTGCCGAGAGTAGCAGAATTTTTATATATTGAAGGAGACAATAAAGAGTGTGTCTTCTGCTGGAATTATAAATTTTATTTATTTATAACGAGACTATAGTTTCGAGGGCTTTGCCCTCTTCATCAGTCTATTACAATGTATTCACAGTCTAGAGAACAGAACACAGAAACTATAGTCTCGTTATAAATAAATAAAATTTATAATTCCAGCAGAAGACACACTCTTTTATTGTCTCCTTCAATAAACAATAACACTTTATAGGAGGGTTGAATCGATCATTTTAAAATCTCCAATAATTATATTTGGAAAAAATATTTTACGATAAATTATATTTTCCAAAGGAAATTATTCGCCATAATACAACTATTTAAAATAATTTTATTTGGTCATCAAAATAGGCACCCTTAATTATTTGAATCTTGGCATGGACGTCGGCAGAGGGGTCCAAGAAGGTAAATGCCCCCCCCCTGAGATCGAATAAAATTTTTTGTGACAACTTTGACTTCCGACCCGACCTCACTAAACTATGTTTAATGAACTCCGTATGTGTTTTTGTATTTAAGCACTAATGTATTAGTGTTTTCTACTTGTGAAAAAATACTCCAAAAATTAAATATTTAAATAAAAATTTAATTATGTAATTATTTGCCTCCAAGCTTTGCACCAATTTGAAAATTTTTCTGCTAGCGCCCTTGAGTCTCGGTATCCAAATAATAATAATAATAGCAAGACACCAGTAGTTAGCGACCATTTAAAAGAAAAAGTTAACCAAAACATTCATAACTACTTTTATTACTAAATCACATGGTTGAAATTACTTTACAACTCTACTAAATTATGGAATGAGATTAAATTTTAACATGTATTGTATTAAAAAATAAAAGTTATAGCTATTTTTGAAAAATTATTTGCTGCTTTATTCAGAAGTTGATCATCTATATGAAAAATCTAGTAAGTGACCGTGTTTTGTTTTAGTAGTTGACCATTTGTACTGGAAGGTGATTTAATCACAATTTGTTTCCCTTAAAGTAATAAATAAAAATATAATAATCCTTTTATAGACTTTTCTATACATTTAAACATTTCTAAACCTGAATAAATAGTGAAAACTTTTTAGTAAATTCTACAATATATCTACTCGCTATCTAAGTTAACCGAGTCTTATGCTCAAATTGGGCCTCTGAAAAATAGACTTAATATATGATATAATTGCTAGAAATTTGATTACGTCGCTTCTTGATGTTTTACGTTCAGTTTTCAGGATTTTAGGAAAAGGCTCAAAGATTAGAATTTGAGATTTCCCCAGGAATACCTGTTTTGTGGTCCTCTGAATTCACTAAGTCATCTTTCAGTTTCTAATCTCTCTCTTCTACACTCTACTTGAGTAAACATCTTTTCAATTGGTTTTTATTGATTTCATCACACCTATAGATTTGTAAATTTGATCATTTTATTAAATTTATTGACTATTTTCGAATATGAATGCATAATGATATCTAACATATAGGTAATATTAATTTTAATTTTTCATTAAGTCTTCGAGTTCATTTTTCTTCCTTGTAGCACCAAATTATTCTTTTCTTTCAAAAGAGCCATTTTTTTTAATAAATAATTCGGATACTTTTCTGGTCTTTTTTAAAAGTTCTCTTTGTTCGGTAAATTGAGAATAATTCTTTATTAAATGAACAAAGGAGATTTATCAGAAAGTAATTTTTTACGTAACAATACATTTTTCCACATTTCGAAAATTCTATTAGACGTTCGAATAAAATATTAAATGAGAATTGTTTAGGGGGCGTAGTTTAAAATTTTTTAAACTTAAATGGCGTGGGATATTATTATTAGATAGAGTATATATTTCAGTGAATCTTGTAAATGTATTTTTTTAACATATTGTTGTGTATATTGAATTTTTAATTTATCATATAAAAAGTTTATTAGTAAAATATTGATTTCTAATTAAAAGGGAGTAAGTAAATGAAAATCATATGACCAGTAGCGCAACCACAATTTTGTCCTGAGGGGCGCTAATATATTCGTAATATGCCAAAAAACTTTTCATTTTTTTCCTTGTCCTGAGGAAGAGGGGGGGGGGGCGGCTTCAGCCCCCTTAGGGGTCTCCCGTGGTTGCACCACTGCACATAATTCAAGCTGTGGGTGTTTTTGTGTAATTTTCAATATATTTTTATTTTATATTTTTTGTCTTTGAAATTTGTAGTTTGTAAATAGCTACAGTTCTTATCACTTTAAACACTTTTTTTGGATGGCAACTTAAATTTAAACCAGTGGTCAACTCACAAGCTATCCAGGGGCGGATTTACAAATTGTCTACTATAGACACAAAATATTGCCGCTCGTGTTTCAAAATAAGTTTACTCATTCAAGTGAAATCGATATTTTTTCTTATAGGTCTCATTTGTAGTAAATTCTATTTTTCTTGTTTTTTTTTTTTTTTTTTTTAGTCTGAAAATTTTATCATTTTAATTTTTGGTTCGATTTCAACCAAAATCTAATCAGCTCTTAATACATGCATTCGTTTTAGAATGCACCAAGCTTAGGCACACCTAAAGTGACCCATTTAAAAAAAGTGACATCAGATAGAACACTTGACGCAACTTAAGGCACACACGCCAATTCCAAAACGAATATAGCTAATATGAAAAAAGCTTTGCTCTGCCCTCGAGGATCCGCATAGTTGCTAGGCTAGATCCATTGGTGTTTGAATTTATCTAATATAATAGTACTATTAATTATTTTATTTATTTATTTTATTAATTAAATATTTTATTAATTTATTATATTACATTATCGTATATTTAAATATATTATTAACTTTTAATATGTTAATAAATATTCCAATACTGTCAAATGAATGGTATTATTGAATCCATAACAAATGCCTGGCTCATGAGCTCCGGGAGGCTTGCGACCCAGCCTCTATATTAAACAGACCAAATAATTATAATCAAGAAAGAAAGCGGTCTTATTTTATCAAGTTTATCTATGTGGAGGTTCACAGTACCTATCTAATATAATAAAATAGAATTTTGATTAAGAATTTTTAAGTTTAAAATAAATTTTATGAAAATATTCCAATTCTGGTCTTCGGGAGCGAATCAACTAGAAATGCCAAAAAGTTTTATTATTTTTCTCATTACATATCTAATCAAATCTATTAAAATTTCATATCTGTTTGTTATTTTCTTTTATATTTTATAGGAAATAATTTTTATTACAATATTTGCATTTTCAAGGGTAGTTTATTTGAGGACTAATTTGAAAAAACCCTAATAACTCCTTTGAAATATTTTTAAAAATATGAAATTAATTAAATATTATAAAACGAGCTTTTCGTGCGTGCCTTCGGCAGGCCCTCGAAGCTCGGCCCGGTTGCTTGGCGGGCGGCGTCTCGGTCCAAAATTGTTATTCCTCTTAAAAAACCACACTCCAAATGTATACCTGTAAACTCCCGAACACGCATAGTCTCTTAAAAGTTTCGCCTTATTTTCGTCCTGACACAGCTACAGAAATGAAGCTCTAGATATGAATCTGAAAGTATTTTTTTTTCTATAATCTACAGCATTGTGATATTTTTTCTGTGGAAATAGATTTATTTAAATAAGTGGGAAGTGGGATCGTGTGAGGAGGAGAATTATATCATTTTTTTTTTAAATTTGGGATCGATAATCGATATAAGGCTCCAAATATTTAAAAGAGATCAGGTGTTGTTTGTATGACAGGCTGCTCCAGTATTGCCATTAGAAACTCGGGCATGCGTGTCTTAAGTCGTTCAATTTTGTAAAAATCAAAAAATAAGAATAACAAAATTTAGATTTTTAAAAAATTATAAAAAAGTGGCATATTATTAAAAAATAAACAAATAATATATAAAATATAAATCAAATAAGATGTGATTAATTTCTTCTTCTGTGCGTAAAGAAAAGCGAATTGAATATTTAATTTTTGAGTAGTGAGGGGGGGGGGGGGAAGGAATAATTATCAATATATTTAATGTTTCTTAATTTAAAATCAATTGGAGTCTTTCATTTCAAAATTCGAGTTCAAATTACAATTATATTTCAAATTTGCCGACGGCATCAGCGCCTCCTGTCGGCAACATTACGTTAGCGTTGCTGTAAATTAATCTGGGCTAATATATATATATATATATATATATATATATAATAATTAATTATTAATAATTATATTCAATTTTGAACGAAATTGATTAAGTACTTTTTGAGAAAATGGTCAAAAACCATCTGAACAGTCAAAAAACGCGTTTGAATTGAACGTTGAAAAATTTCGTTCTAGAAATAGACTTTGAAAAACAATTAAAAATTCCATATGAAATGAAACATTGACTTGTGACCTAGTGATGATTTTAAAAATGTCATTTTTTGACGGTTCAGATGGTTTTTGAGCATTTTCTCAAAAAGTACTTAATCAATTTCGTTCAAAATTGAATATAATTATTAATAATTACTGGTTTTATAATATCTAATTAATTTCATATTTTTCAAAATTATTTTAAGAGAATTATTAGCGTTTTTTTTCAAATAAACTACTCTTTAAAATGAAAATATCCTAATAAATAAGATTGGAGTAATTTTTGGAGACGGACTGATAAGTGAATTAAGTGGATATTGATGAGGCAGTCCAAAAAAGAAGAAGATAATTTACACTATCTTTTTATTCATAAAAC
Source organism: Forficula auricularia (assembly GCA_024734495.1). Lineage (NCBI taxonomy): Eukaryota > Metazoa > Arthropoda > Insecta > Dermaptera > Forficulidae > Forficula > Forficula auricularia. Next base: position 4,128,565 of record JALMQS010000064.1, read on the forward strand.
CGACGTTTCGGAGGATATTCCCTCCTTCTTCAGGATTTTGAAAAGTCAGTGAAGGAAATCCAATGCGGCATTCCCCTCTGTCTCCTCTTTCAGTGGCAGTAACAATAATATCTTGTATTTCATTCTCAGCAGAATTACAATGTAATTGTTACTGCCACTGAAAGAGGAGACAGAGGGAATGCCGCATTGGATTTCCTTCACTGACTTTTCAAAATCCTGAAGAAGAGGGAATATCCTCCGAAACGTCGGTTTTATGAATAAAAAGATAGTGTAAATTATCTTCTTCTTTTTTTGGACTGCCTCATCAATATCCACTTTATCCTAATAAAAAATATTTTCTATAAAAGATAAAAGGAAATAACACACAGATATGAAATTTCAAATGATTTGATATGTAATAAGAAAAAAAATAAAACCTTTTGGCATTTCTAGTTGATTCGTTCGCGGCACAGAAGAAATTGGATCTTTTCGTAAAAATTCTTTAAACTACAAAATTCTTAAAGAAAATGCTATTTTCTTATACTAAAAAGGTACTTTGAACTTTCAGATAGATGAAATCTATAAATTAAGATTGATTTCTTTCTCATTTATAATTTTTTTGGTCTGTTATATCAAGAGGAAATGGCCGCATCAGAGACACCACCATGTTATAGAATCAAGTCCATTCACTCTACATACAATATTTAAATATCTTTTAACGCGTAAACCATATAATTTTGACTTTTCACTCATTTAGACTTTTCTGTTGGAATTTAAATATTCTTTAATAAAGCTCTTTATATAAATTTGTGTAAATCAAAGGGTTAGGCAGTAATGGTGAATTTTATGTGGAATGTTAGATAAATACAGCGCTAGCGGCCTAGCAGAAAACAGAGAATTGTGTTATCACTATGTATGTGAAAGTGACTAAAATTGGATTTCAAATTTAGACCCTAAAAAGCAAGTTGAATAAAGCTTTGTAATAAAAACAAATAAATAAACAATTATCTCAAAGTTTTCTTTGATTCTTAAGTTTATTTTCCAACAGAATAAACATTGTTTTCATTCAATTTACTATTTAAAAAAATACATCTTGAATTTACACAAGAACGAGATGCTCCTTCATTTCGATAAAAGGAATTAGATGAAACAAAAAGCACATATGCCAACAATCTAAAACTAATATCAAATTCACAAATAATATTGTTTCAAAGGGTTCTTTATCAAGGTCGAATAATTTTTGATCTCCTTTATATATATATATATATATTCATTTCGATAAAAAGAATTAGACGAAACAAAAAGCACATATGCCAACAATCTAAAACTAATAGCAAATTCACAAATAATATTGTTTCAAAGGGTTCTTTATCAAGGTCGAATAATTTTTGATCTCCTTATCTTTATATATAAAATTCTTTGCCCGATACACTCACTCACTCATCATTAAAACAGTTAGAACCACTGGACATAGAAACATGAAATTTGGAGACGATATTACATCTATGACATAGGGCCTTAGTAAGAAAGGATTTTTCGAAATTCGACCCCTAAGGGGGTCAAAGAGGGCAAAGTGTGTTTTCACTGATTATGCGATATCTCTTAAGGACGATAAAATATCTACTTTCTTTTTACTTATAAAAATACCAAATTAAAATATCTAAAAACTGATTTTAGAATTATTTGAAATTTGACCCCTAAAGGGGTCAAAAGAGGCAAAATATCTTTGCAATGTGTTTACACTAATTATGCATTTTCAGTTAAGAACGATAAGATATCTACTTGATTTTTACTTAATAAAATTCTAAATACAAATATCTAAAAAGTAATTTCAGGATTTTTTAAAATTCGACTCCAAACTATCCAAAATGTGAGTGGGGGCAAAAATTAAAACTCCTATCTTGATCAAATTTTGTAGAGTTATTCTTTATTACTTTAAGAAACTATTCATGTAAAAATCAACTATCAAAATTGACTGTATGAGGGCGAAGGGGGGGGGGGAAATTATAGAAATTTTTACCTTTTAGTAAATTTACTCTTTAAAAAACTGAGAGTTATTTATTTGCAAATATCTAAAAAATAATTTCAACCTCCCAAAATGTCAGCGGGGGCAAAAAATTAATACTCTCTCCGATATAGATCAAATTTTGTAATGTTACTTTTTAAGACTATATAAAATGTATGCTGTAAAAATCAATAGCCAAAATGAGTGAGTGGAGGCGAAAGAGGTGGCAAAATATTACAAATATATATTACAGACCTAATAATCACATGCCGAGACGCCGCCCGCCAGGGCCACCTGCTCGGAGGGCGAGCTGTAGAGGGCGTACCCTCCTATTATATCCTTATATATATATATATATATATATATATATATATATATATATATATATATATATATATATATATATATATATATATATTTTAATTGAAAGTAATGGAAGGCAGCCCAGAGAAAATTTCGTTCCAAAAAAATATATATCTATATTTTTCAAACAAATAAAATTACATCTTGGTAGGAAGTAGGAACATAGCTCTTCTTCATTCACTTTCAAAAGACATTTTAGAATTAATGTTTATATAGTTATTGGAATAAGGGGATTTTCCCGGGACTTTATTGATTTCTTAAACATATTTCAAACAGAAGTCCATCCGTTCGGTTTGTTTGTTTATATCCCAGAAAATTTCCAGAAGATTATGAAAGTCACCAAGCATTATAGTGAAGCGACAGGACATGCGGGGAGTTATGTCATAAATTCACCCCAGGAGAGATCCTGTCCAGAATCTGGATCAGCTCTTTGGAGAATTTCTCATCGCTGGAATTTACAACCGCAAATATTTTTTTCCTAAAACAAAGTGAATTAAAGAGAAAACAAAAGCTCGTCATAAAACTAAAAAAAAAAATCATATCAAAACTCATATTCATTCAAAGATTTATTAATTATAAAAATTTAACAAACATTTGTCCAACCCGATTTCTGTAGAATAAGTACCAGTATACTTAATCCATAATATTAAATATATAGAAATAAAGAGCCAATTTAAATTTTCGCATTTTAATGTTGAAATTTAACTTCCAAAATTTGACCGACTGTTTTTCTTATTTGAGCCTGGCAAATCTTTTTAGTACAGTAGAGTCCCGAAAACTCGTCCCAATGTGGACCGAAGGGTGGCCTAGTTTGTAAAAATGCCGGGTTATCGGAAATGGGGTTAAAAAGAATAAGTACCAGTGTTTCCTCAGAAAATACAGTACTGTACTTATATGTATTGTTAGCTTGAGAATACACCAGAGAATAAACTGGCCAAATACCCTTAAACAAATAAAAAGTAGGTACTTTATGAAGGCATAGAGCCTGCGGGGGTGTGGACGGGGTTTTTTCGCCCTGCCAGGGTGTGGTCGAGTTATCCGTACTGTCGGATTATTGAGTGCCTAGTTTTCGGGACTCTACTGTATTTCATACTTTCGAAACCCTCTCCGAATATTAGCTGGGTAATTTTTTTTGCAGGTCCCTCAAGTATTTAGAAAATCTCATAAATATAAAAAAACAAACTAATTTTTTATTTTTCTAAAATTTTTATTTTATATGCGGAAATTCTTTTTATATATAATAAAAATAACCGTCTGAAAATTTCTTAAGTAAATTAACTTTTTTTTATTTAACAATATTATATTGTTTTGATGTGTTTTAATATAGTAGTCTTTTTTACTTCTTATTTAAATTATCGAGAATACTTTTAATTTATATGTTAAGTATGTTTTTTTTGAAATCTATTAAAAACACATTTAAAATAGAAGAAATAAATTATATATTTTAAAATATACAAAAATTATGACATATTAATTACTCGTTTAGGACAGTATAATTTATCTAGACTACGGTTTTGATTTGTTTTATTTTTCTTTAGTATCTATTGTACCTTTTGTATTTGCAAAAAATCAACCTAATTCAACCATACCTTATGCGATTTATATTTATTTTATTTTATATTATAATTATATAATCCATAATGTAATCCATCTTGAGGAGAGTACCAAATTTCAATAACATAGCTTAAATAGATTCTGAGCTAGACCTGAGAAAATAGCTGATTTTGGCACTCACTGACTAGCATCATGAAATTTCGCCTGCTAGTAGAATTTGTGACACAAACAAAGGAAAAATTCCAAAAATCCAAACTTTCTATCTTTCAAACCCTTCAAAATGGGGGAGGGTCAAAATGAAAATTCTATCCCGTTGGACTAAACTCAACCAAATTGTGTATACATATTCTGTGGGACCCCTGAAGGCTAGAAATGCAAAAACTAACCACCCAAAATGCGAGGGGGGGGGGGGTCAAAAATGGTGCAAGGGAAAAGTGCCCTTATCTTCACCGACCAGTTTTTTCAGGAAGGGCAAAAATGTGTTATATAATCCAAAAAATGTCTTCTATACTAGATTCTTTCCGATTATTCAGAAATTTTTCTAAGTGGATTAATTCCAAATTGAAGTTGTTATTAAAATTATCATGTACATCAAAGTAATTAAACCGTAATTAAATTAAAGTGTTCAACCTAGAAGAAGAAGGCTGATATCTATCCATATAATCAGGATAAAGTGAAATTTAATTTCTTTCTAGAGATACTTGTACTTAAGGAACCAAGAAAATTTAGTTAGATAATTGGTTTCGAAAGATTCTACTTGGTTTAAATAGATTAACACAGGAGCAATTCAATTGATTTTCATGCGACCGAGGCTATGTGCGTAAAAATCATTCTTTGGGGACTAGTGAATAGGAAATCAATAGTAAACGGAAATTCAGCCAAAACGGCGGCCATAAATAATTTATTTTCTTGGCAAGTTCCGATAAATTGTAAAGGGATGCTAATGTCTATTTGAAGAATACCATTAACGATAAATGATGATTAGCTAATATATCAGATTTAACAAATTAAATGAAGTTTTTCAAAAAAGGCAGACATGGTTTAATGAATTCAGAACATTCAAATTTATTTATGTACCTATTACTCTAATTTTCTATACCTAAATCAGGGTTGTATCCCCCTTAGTTTCATGAGTAACCTTCCACCCCTAGTTTTATGAAAAGTACTCCCCTCCTCCATTTTATTCACTTCTAAATAATTAGAAAAGCTTTTGATTATCTCTTGTTGAAGTTATTTTTAGCATACTTGCATGCTAAATACTAAAATGCAACAATCCCCTCCCCCAGAAATTTCAATGACGCACTCTGCTCCCCCCTGTCTGTACCCGTGCCTAAATGATAATTGAATATTGCATCATCATAATATTTGTATACACAACTATACGGAGTGTCTGTTTTTTTTGTTTTAAATTTTGAAAAAAAAAACAATACTAGAATTATCATTTGACGTAGGTATAATATATTTTTCTCTATTATTTTTAGAACAAAGGTCTAAAAACAATTATTATCATGATCATAATTCAAATCTATTGATAATTTCCCTGCATTGAAATTATTATTGTGTGATATTTGAAATGTTTTTCTAAAAACAAAATCTAATACAAAAACATGCGTTGTTAGTTCTAGGTGAAACATTATAAACATCGGAAAACTTTACCCCGGGAATCTCATAACTCCTAAACATTCAATGTTCACTTCTTATCCTATTCAAAGTTGAAATTCATCCCTGTTTCAAATATGGCTTTCACATGTTGAGTGATTCTGGAGTATTAGAGTTCAACTTTCTTCAATAATTTTAAAGTTTTGATACCTTCATCGGTGGCGATGTGATCTATAAGAAACCCTTTTAGAATGAACTTCAAAAAAATTATTTTTACGAGATATTAATTCATTTGTCAAATTGTCTGTTAGTACGTTAGTACCCTACGAAATTTCACGTGTAGTTTTTTAGTATTGAGATTAAGAGGTGATTAGATTTTGGATAAACCCCCCTGTTCTTAAAAAATTAAAATTAATTTTTAATCTTTATTTTTTTTTTTAATTTTATTTATTGGCATCGGGAAAAAAGCCATTTTGACAAAGATCTTGATAATTAGAATAAAAAATAAACTGTAATAGTTTTTTATATTTAATCGAATAGCTGGCAAGGGTAGCGAATCTTGAAAAAATTTGAACTTTTTCCATCATCTATTTTTCTGATTTTTCTGTATATTTATTAAGGAAGATCTGAACCTAGAATTCTAAAAACCTAGGCTTGAAAACACATTTATTTTGATACCAGACCAAGCTTTATAATTCTTCATTATCGACTTGTTTCGTGTTTGGAAGCAAAGTGAATTTTTTGGATATATTTAAAAACTACCCATCTAGTAAACATTGCTTAGCCTAACAAGTAAAAATCATACATAATAAAATAAATAAATAAAATAAAAAATATTGAAATGAGCTTTATTTTGTAAAAAAACAAAAAATGCTATATTTATGTTATAATTGAATAATTAAAAAAAATGAGTATATAATTATTAGTGTATTTCATGAGTCGATAAAAAATTAAAAATAATGTTGATAATTTTATTTTTCAGAAAAAGAATTCAAAGAAAAAGATAATTCGGCCGGGCGGTTTATCTCTAACGGGACATTTGGCGAGCGAAGCGCAATCAGTCATTCGTCTCCTGCCTCGAGGTAGACATCACAGCAAGAAACAAGTAAGTTATTTCTCTATCTCTAATTAATATTATTAATTATATATTTATATTGAATGATAAAATATTAATGATAATGAATATTAATGTAGCTTTATTTCTTATATATGTTGCATATCGGAGAGAGATTTGTGTTAAGGGTTTGGCTAACAGCCCGGCAAGCTTAGTTAGCGCTTGGGTTCGATTCCCAAGGGGACGAAACCCTCTGATATGCAATGTAAAAATATTTCTACTAAAATCTTTGATTTGTTTCCTAAATAAAAATAAATTCACTTTTCAATATTAAATAATTGGGTTGATTTTTGAAAAAATTCCATCTTTTTTTTCAAAAAAGAAACTCAAAAAAGATGCTTAAATCTTTACATTAATCATAAAATATTAAATTTTATCATTTCAGAATTGTTCGCGTTTGTTTCAGAGTATTGTAATGGTTGGACAAACCAATTGGTTAAACCTCGCATTCTCCATCTTCTCATTCGCCAACTCTGGGCCAAGGTAAGCTTTTCAACTTTTTTTTAATATACCGGGTGAGTTTTTTATCTTGAGACAGTCTTATAACTCAAAAACAATGCATTATATGAAAAAAAAGTTTCAAATAAAAGTTTATTTATATCAGGAGGAAAACTAAACTACGGTATTGTTTGCCGACCTAGAACAAGCTTTCAAGGGTATTTTGAGGTCATGTTCTGTTTTTTAAATGGAAATCTCTATGTTTCTCTACATATTCTAAATCTAGAAAAAAAATTGAACAACTTTTATAAGAACTATTTTTTATACGACATCAAATAAAAATAAACTACAACGGATCGTTGCTAAACTTATCCAAATTCATTTGAAATATTAATATGTTTTGCTGGCTTGGTGTGTACTAGATATATTAATTATTTTTATCCTATAACAATAAAAAAATATTATGTTTATTCCTTTATTATTAATCAAATATCACTTGCAATTTGCAGTTCATGTTGACTTTAATTCAAAAATAATGATCGATTCTCATTTAATAGTCGAGGAATAACCATTCTACATTGGATTTTTGACGTTTCGGTTATTATTAGTAACCATTGCTGAAGACATGGAGGAATCGACTTAAAATCAAAAATAGTGATCGATTCTCATCTAATACTCGAGGAATAACAATTCTACATTAGATTTTTGACGCTTCGATTATTATTGGTAACCATTGCTGAAGACATGGAGGAATCGGCTTAAAATCAAAAATAACGATCAATTCTTATCTAATACTAAACGAATAACCTTATTGCATTCCATTTTTGATGTTTTGACTATTAATGGCAACCTCTACTGAAAACGTGGAAGAATCGACTTAAAATCAAAAAGACTAAATTCTTTTTTGGTAAACAATTCAAGTTTGAGTTAAAAATTTATTTTGGACTCTTTCGATTTAGTCAATTTGATGTTGGACATGCGGTGACCAAATTATACTGCAAATTTATTTACCCTAGAAGAGTCCTATATTTAAAAGAAGAGATATGATTAATTAGTAATGGGCCCACAAGTAAGACGGGGAGGGGGATCTTTCGCAAATGATGATAAATTATTTGTTAAATATAAAATATAAGAGAGGGAAGGGGGGAGGGGCGCAGGTGTATGGTAAAATTCTGTGGATGGTCACATCAGTTTTATATAATTTTTGTATCAAAATAGTGTCGTCCGTTTTTGAGATATTTCGAAAATAAAAAACCAACACTTTTTTCATCCCTGATTAGAATATTTCACCATACCCAGTATAGTAAAGTAAAAATAGTCCGATAATCTTCCGGCTAAATAATATGTGGATTCAAGGAAAATAAAAAAAAATAAAAGAAAAGGGTGGTGGTGACACTTGATAAACATTAATATTTCGGACACTCGATTAAATCCTCCCACTAATTTTTAATATTTTTATACAAATCCCGAGATTCAGATTTATTTATATTTTTGTCAATTTTTATCCATTAAATATTTGTTGTCAACTAAACATATAGAATCATACAAAAACAAAAGTAGCAAATGCACAAAGGAATATTTAATCTAAAAGCATGCATGATAAAGGGCAAAGAAGATTATTTCCAAGTTGAACAAAAAATAGAGTTTTCTGGATTAACATCATAAAATCGAGGTGGGTACTCCCAGTTGTGGGGGAGATGACAAGAGGCGGTGAATAAGGCATTTTAGATTGCGAAGCGATTCGAATTGGACCAATGTGTGCTGTAAATTTTCTGCTTTTTATAGATCCAAGCCTCGAAGCTTTAAAAATAAAATGCTGGTAAAATTTATCTGGCCAAACTTGAAGTCAACATTTATTTCTTCTTTCTTTTTTGAGTTCTTTATCCACTTAAAAACAAAAGCGAGCGTTCAGGAGTATGATTTAGGTTTTAGGGACAGGAAGAAATTGATTATAGAAATATATACAGTTTTTTAGGCGATCAACTTTTCAAAAATTAACCACTCTACTTAAGTTACTCAACTAAAGATCTTACTATTTATTTATTTATTGGTTCAAATTTTTACAGTACTTGCCCGAGTGGGGCTTCAGCGCTTTCTATTTGTTTAATACATTAATTGGTAACATTTTAACTACATTTCATGATTCTATAGATATGGTTAATTTCAACTATTGCTCAGGCCAAGTTCGAGCATTGGCTTGACCGTACACGGTGTACTCTATTACACGGACCATTTCGAGCCAATTTCGACCCCTCTTCAGCTCGGAGCCCATTTGAGATAGAAAGCTGAAATTTTACACATATAATTATAATTATATAATCCATAATGTAATCCATCTTGAGGAGAGTACCAAATTTCAATAACATAGCTTAAATAGATTCTGAGCTAGACCTGAGAAAATAGCTGATTTTGGCACTCACTGACTAGCATCATGAAATTTCGCCTGCTAGTAGAATTTGTGACACAAACAAAGGAAAAATTCCAAAAATCCAAACTTTCTATCTTTCAAACCCTTCAAAATGGGGGGAGGGTCAAAAATGAAAATTCTATCCCGTTGGACTAAACTCACCAAATTGTGTATACATATTCTGTTGGACCCCTGAAGGCTAGAAATGCAAAAACTAACCACCCAAAATGCGAGGGGGGGGGGGGTCAAAAATAAAAATTCTAGATCATTGGGCCAAACTCAACTTAAATTTTATATACCGCTTTTCACGTAGCTTACAAAAAGAAGAGAAATCCCCACGAAAACATTCTGTCAAAAAACAGGCCAAGCTCGAAAAAGTAGTCAAATCTACTGTGCATCCAAGTTAAATTCGCCAAGAATAATTAAGTTGAGAAAATGGTGATTTCAATTAAAATGAATTCTTTCCATTTTGAATGACAATCTCAATTTACGGATTCTAAATTTTTACTTTAGATTATTTTCATGAAACTTGGTTGTTACGAATTGGATAATGAACTAAATTCATGAACAGTCAAGTTCATGAAAAAATAATCTAAATTAAAAATTTAGAATCTATAAACTTTGATTGTCATTCAAAATGGAAAGAATGCTTTTTAATTGAAAGTACTATTTTCTCAACTTAATTATTCTTGGCGAATATAACTTGCCTGCACAGTAGATTTCACTACTTTTTCGAACTTGGCCTGTTTTTTCACAGAATGTTTTGGTTGGGATAAATAATCTAGGCCTTGTCCAGATGTGCTTTTTCCATTCGCTTATGTTCGATCTTTCTAGAAAGTCTTCCTTTCCAATGCTTTTCTTGATCTCTTTGTAGTATGGGAAGTATTTTGAATTTTTCTATTTTTGTTAAATCTAATTGTATGCCCTTTATTATTCCGTTTTCTATTTTCCTCACTAATTCATTTGCTTCCTCATTTAATAATTCCTGGACTATTTTGGGCTTTCCTCATCCGTTCCACCTTTTTCTGAAGCCGTTTCCCCATCGTGTTTCATTTTCATTTTTAATACCCCTGATTATTTCTCTCAGACTAATCTTCGGCCATCTGTCATCCTCCATCTCTTTGACTTTTAACACATATTTCATTAAGCTTGTTACGCATATAGATTTGATCTCCACGTTTCTCTCCTCCAGATATAGTCCGGCGTGTTTCTATCTATCCCCATTATTAGTTTAATATGTATATTCACATTGTGTTTTTTCCACCTCTATTTCAGAGATCTTACTATTTAAATATACCAAAACCGTAATACATGGGTGTCCCTACATAGCTTCATGACTCATCCCCCTAGTTTCATGAAAAAAATACCCCCCTCCTAGTTTAATGAAAAATACCTCCTCCCTCTTGCACATTATAAATTATTTTATCCACTTCTAAAGATTTAAAATAGGTTTTTATTACCTTTTGTTGAAGTTATTAACTTAACCGTTTTTAATTTTTTGATTACTTCTGAGAATTTTTTATTTATATATATCTAAATTTTTTGAGGATTTAATTCTCTTTTAAATCGGCGTTAGTTTTTTCTTTTTTGACAAAAAAACAACACATTTTTATCTTTTTCTTTTTCTTTATTCTATTGTCACCCAGGAACGTTTCGACATTTAAAAATATGTCATCTTCAGCCTAAAACATTTCAATATAAACAAAATATACGATCCCAACTTCTCATCACAAAACAACACACTCTCAAAAAATACATCAAAATGACATATCTTGGAACAATCTTAAGATGGGAAAAATTCCCTCACATCGAAATTATCACAATATGTACCAATATCATTCTGCCCAACAATTATTTTTACATCAACATTTAAATTCAACCTGTCTCTTCATAAAACACTCACAGTGATATCCGATCCGAATTCTATTTTTGTCCCCTCAAGTTCATTCCTAACTTAAAACTCCCATTGCCAACTCAACACACCAAATCCACCATAACAATCCATTCCACAAAAAGGACAAAAAACAAAAAGGAAAAGAAAGAGAAATAGAGAAAACCACCCACAGACCCCAACTACTTTAATGATTTTTAATTTTATTTAAAATTCCCGAGTAATATTTACTATTATTTTCTAAGTCCACCTTAAAATTCACAGTTTCAGTTAAGTTTTTTCTTATAAAGATTGATTCATAAAATTTTCTCTTGAAAGTATTACTTTCCGCGTAAATTATTTTCGTGTCATCAAATCTAAAATTATGCTCATTGTCTAATTCATGTATAGTCAATGCAGACACTGGGTTCTTATGAACTACAGATTTTTCATGTTCAAGCAATCTAACCTTTAATTTCCTTTTTGTTTCTCCAATATACATTTTATTACAGTCTCTGCACTCAATCCTGTACAGTGTACATCACAACCACAACCGTTTTTATTTTTAGTATAACAATGCTAATTTCAAATGATGCACACTCCCTCCTCCCCCCTCCCCCCCCTTGTGAGCATCCCTGCGTAATAGTTGGCTTTTGGATCAAAGAATATTAAAAACGTTTGAACTTTCTCACTTACAGTATTTATTTTTTTTAATCCCTTAAAGAAAGTAGTAGATTCGAAAAATTATAACTAGTAGTAATGAGCTGAACTAAAATCATAAAAAGCCCTTGTTTGTTTAGTTTGTTTGTTTGTTCAGAGGAGGTGAATTATCTCTGTATATAAATACTGGGTTAATTCAATTATTTGTATTTTAAATTAGTTGTTTATTTAGGAGTAAAAATACTAATATTTACACATTTTTACCATACATTCATGGCTATACAAAAGACAAACATGTTTAGAAGAGTTTAGGGCTACAATAAAATATATGAAGCTTTTTAATATTTTCCATGTACCTACTTATACTTTTAATTAATACTTTTTTCTCTGTTCGCTAGACCAAGCCTGCTAATACAGTTCAAAAGATCATAAATAAATTGAATACAGAAAATTATTTAAATCACCTATCAAAAGATTTAAACACTAATAAAAGCTCAAATAGCCATGTTTTATTCTATTAAAAGATTATTTAAATTATATATTTATTTAAGACTTTTTGAAATGTATCAGTTGGCTCGCTATCATCCTGTAGTGAAATTTCATCCCTTGATCTAATAAAGATATCGTTTATTTCTTCACTATCATCTAGTTATTTTTTTAATCTCTTTACTAATCTATCTTGTTCAATTAACTTTTTTCGTTAAATAAATTAAATTAAGACAATACTAATTTCATAGCAATTAAAGAAATATTTTCTTGTCTTTAAGTATTTAATATAATTGGAAAATTATTCAAAAAACATCCGAAAATTAAATATACATTTCAATGTTTTAATTAAAAAAGCTTTACCATATCCTTTAAATATTTTAATTTAATTAAATCCAAATTATTACGTATATTTTTTATTCATTAAGAATGATAAATTAAACAACATATTTACACACATTACGGGTTTCTAGATCGCCACACCCCAGATAATAAAATGAAAATATATATAACCGTGACATATTATATGAAAATTGCACTGCAAGTGATCAAAAAATATTTCAATTCACTTTGTATTCATCATTCTTGAATTTGAAAATCGATTTCCAATTTTAATTAAATGATAATTTGGCGAAAGTGTCCGGTCAAAAATAAAAAATATATTTTTATCGTGAATTGATCCCTGTAAATATCTTCTTCAGTGGAATTAGTCTCGATTTTTTAAAGTTTTATTAACTTTAAAACGAGGGTGTTAGAGGACTTCAAAATAGTCATTTTCAGGAGTCAGCATCCAGAAGTGACTTAAGGTAGTTCTTTCACAAATACAAAAGTTCAAGAAGTAATTGAAACTTGGAATATAAGTCATTAAAAGCATAATAAACACACTGTTAAAATTTGAAGACGATTTACCACACCAAACATGAAATAATTGCAATAAAAAAATGAATTTTTTTACATATGGTAGATTGGGAAAGGATGGGAAAATGATCATTATTTTTTTCATTGAAGGACTTTCACCATATTGATGAAAATCTAATATTTGTTAGAATAATATTTTCAGAGTAACTTAACAAAAATTGAAATTATTTACCTCGTAGTTTTGATTAAAAAAACATATTTGGGCAATTATATTTAGTGGAGGGGATATAAGATCAATGGGTTGGAAACGATCCATTCATAAAGAGGATATAGTAGTGTGAAAAGTACAGCCACGTTAAAAAAACATAACCTAAAATTTTAGTACCGTTCATATGTATAGAGTGTAGTGTGAAAAGTACAGCCACGTTAAAAAAACATAACCTAAAATTTTAGTACCGTTCATATGTATAGAGTGGTTACGAGGTTAAAACTTTTTGTGGATTGTCGCGGGAGAACTACCTTAATTTAAAATTATAAAAAAAATTCACAAATTTTTTATTCTTTCCTTTTTAACGCCAAATAAGATCAAATTTGATATTTCATGTATTTTGGAAATTATAACGAACAGAAATTTTGGTATGCCTATCGGACTCGAATTTGGCTGACTATAGTTTCGAGAGCTTTGCCCTCTTCATCAATCAGTCTATTACAATTGATACAATGAATTACAAACTATATTCTCGTTATAAATAAAATTTATAATTACAGCAGAAGACATACTCTTTTATTGTCTCCTTCAATATATAAAAATTCTGCTATTCTCGGCAAAAATCTTTCAATTTGGCTAGCTTATTCGAAATCTTATAGAGAAATTGTTTTTTGACAAAGAGTGATAAAATGGGTCACTGAAAAAGTCCAAACAAATTGAAGAATCGTCTGGCCCATTTAATAAAAAACTCTGTGTTTTTAATTTTGTCCAATTCCCTACTATTCCTATTACTTATTTTAAATTTTGCTCAATAAGTAGAAATAATTTTTTCAAAGTTCTTTTCCCCTAACACCTTCTTCACTCTTTTCTCATTCCCCTGGTGATATTCCTATCTTTGTCAGTGATTTGTAAATAAGCGAGCGCAATTTATTCTAATTTTGTTTAAATGAGCTCACCTCCCCAGAGGATAAAGAAATGTTGTCATGTGAGCAATCGAAGTCTGGAATTGAATGCTTCATTTACCTATATTCCATTTGGCATGTATTCAAAGGAAAGTGATCAAATATTCCATTCATTCATTAATCTAATCAACTCTGGAGAAAGGGTAAGCGAAATATCTTAGTTAGGACTAATCATTCAAAAGCCACTATAATATCTCGAAGTTAACTGAGTCTATCTCTTAATTGATGAGCAAACTATTTCCACTTAGCTGGTTTTGAATAAAAAAACAAAACAAAAATAGTAAAATATGACATAAAATAACAAAAATATTAATAACAATGATGAAATTTTAGAATGTGAGTGGGGTGGTGGAATGTTTTTGGGTTGGCAATACATTTTGGGGGATTTAACGTTTCAAGATATGTGTTCACTGGTGCTTTGTGTGTGGAAAATTGAAATTCTTTGTGTTTTCGGATAAATCATTAGTTAATAAATATAGAAAAGGAATAATTAATAGCTTATAATATGTATTCATATGATACAGGATGTGATTTGATTGGATTCAACCAAATTTGAGATTGTTTCAAGGTATGTTTGATGGTTAATAGAGTAAAGGGTGTGTAGTTTCACAGTGAATGAAATAAAACTCAAAGAGGTTTATACAAACTCAATATATTTCGGATTATTAGTCCATCATCAGGAGTAAACAATAAAATAAAATTAAATTAAAATAAATGAAAAAATATAACCGTGTTATTATTTTTTGAAACAAAGAAAATCAACACTTATTCTAAAAGAGAATTAAGATCCTCAGAAGATAAATAAATAAATTAATATTAATAACATCCAACTAAAAAATAAGAATAATTGAAAAGCTAAACAAAGAAATTAAACAAAATTGAGCTTGCAAAAAAATCATCTAAACATGGCCACTTTTGAGTAGCAAACTTTAATCACAAGACTAGTCAAGCAAACAAAAGAATATAAAATAAACGAACATAATAAGTTTGTTTGAAGTTTTGTTTGAATAGATCAGATTTAGGCAACATTTTAAGAAGGTCCTTTTGCTCCAGTTGAGTCAAAAGAAGTGTAGTATCAAATATTTAATAAAATAAGTTAAAATACAAATGAAAAATAAATAGTATGATGAAAGACGCAAATGTTTGAAATAAAAATAATTAAATACAAAAGTTATTTTGATTTATTCAATTCAGCTGATAGTAACTCTTATATTATTTGGGAAAGCGTTGTATTTCTACTGTTTATGTTTACATCCAAACATGGCATATATGTGATTTTTTTAAAGTAAATATATCAGTAAATTCCTCGGTCAAAGATATATTTTATTGCAAAAAAAGAAACCTTCATGTTTCACAAAGCTAATTTTTAGTTTTTTTTAACTTTATATAATCAACTAATAGTAATATAATTCTTGAGAAAGTGTCAAGATCTTAATTTTTCATAAGATTCATTTAAAAAAATTTGCAGGGTAATGTTTGATTGAAACTTCACCAAAGCATAGATAGATACTTAAATTATTATAAAATATAGGTATGATCTAATATTTTTTATTTAACATTGGAACCGAAATGACCTCTTTAAGTACACTTTTGGAAATTATTTATGAAAAATGTTTTTTATTGCCGTCTAATATTTTAAGATGTGTGCTTTACGCAGCCAGACTGATAAGAAAAAATTAGCGCCGCCTGTAAATGGTAGGGTATGCATTCGAATAGAACGTTCTGATGTGCGGGTTGCGTCATCAGGCGCGCACAATATTTAAACCGGGGTTTTCCTAACATTTTTTGGATGACGGCACACTAAAAATATCTCGAATCATTTGCGGGACACCTAAATATAAAAAAGTAAAATTTGTATGATACAAAAAAATGAAGTAATTACAAATATCATTTCAAAGTTACAAAGCCCCATGCAATTGTAATTATTTGTCAAATACGCTCGGAGTACATTTGAAAATCTCTCGGAAAACACTGGCTTAGAGAGCCCAAAATCTAAAGTGTACTTCGCATTGAAAATACAAAGATTTTGCTACAGAACAAACTTTCTAAGACGATTTTAATTTTTCTTTTAAATGATAAAAATGAAGAAAAACGTAAAACTTTTTCACGAACCAGTACGTTAGCCAGTTAGAACACGTATTTTTTTTACATTATTTTCTGAATTTTATTGAAGTTCAATTAAGTATTTGATTTCTCTATAATGAGTATAATTTTGATTCAAGAGCAAAAGCCCATTCCTAGAATAATAGAAATTAAAAATTGAATCTCTAATAGTCTGAACAGGTCTTGACTTGTATTTGGCAGTCTTGCATTTCCTTCGCTATAAAGGAAGAAGTTAGATAATTCTATCCACCTCCTTTTTAGTTATTTTCCTCGATCGTATTCTAATGAAAGAATCGCCCTCCGCACATTTAATAATTAAGAAAAAAAGTGAAAAAATTTCCAAGACACGTGTCGCTAGATATACTGTAGTAATTAATAATAAACTTAAATATATATTGTTTATTTATGCCTATAATATGACTTCGCATTAAATCTCAATAAAATTTTTTCTTTTTTCATTTTTAAAGGGGAACTTTTAAAGATAGACTAAACACTTATATTTTTGTGCACATGTTCTTTGTACATTAGAGTCCTTATTTTGGGTATTTTCGGATTTTTACGCTATCAGAGACTCATATGGTTCAAAATAAATAAATAAAAAATATCCCCCAAGTTTCAAGTCTCTATCTCAATTTTAATCTGTGCCGCAAGTTTTTCATCTAAATAACATGGGGTTTTTGGCATTGAACGATCAATTTTTTTTCCAACCAAAGTAATGGTTCAAAAGATTTGAAACTCTGTACACTTTATCCTTATAATAATTGCTATTCCTCAGAATTTTTAGAGATTTTTAGCTACTATAATTTTGGAGTCTATAACTTTTTGAACACTAAGATATAGCAGTATTTTATCTAGCTGTAAATCCAAAATTTGTATCCCTGTGCGGCACAGGTTAAAATTGAGAGTGAGACTTGAAACTTGGGGGATATATTTTTTTTTTATTTATTTCCAACCATGTGAGCTTCTCTCAACGTAAAAATTCGAAAATATACAAAATAAGGACCATTCTAATGTAAGATATATATATATATTTTTAATTCTTCATAATTTTAATCTTTTTTTCGGATTAGTCCTCTTTACTAACTGCCAATAAAGACGTATTATTCTACATAAAAAATGCGAAATGGCTTACTTGGATTCAATTTGTGAATTGAATTAATTATATTGTTACCGAAATCCTTGAATAACAAGTAGGCTTTTACATTTCGAAACATGAATCTAACCCCCTTTTTTTAAATCACTGCTATTTTTAAGATTTACAAGTTAATAATTTATTTTATACGCACTTATTCTTTTATTTTAAAGATAATTTTCAATATAGCAATTCTCTTAAACAATTTTCAAATCCCCTTCTCTACTTCAAATAATAAAATCCTAATATCGACTATGGTAATATTTGTACTTATAGAATTAAACAATTTCCAGGGCTTGCCATTCCTCAAGATTCAGCGCCCCAGTCAAACAGAGTTAAAACGACACATTTTATCATTATTTTTGCGCTTCTTGCGTTGATCTAAGTCGGCTGGTAAAGTCTTTGTAAAAGTTGACAAAGGGTAAAACCTTAGGATTCGCCTTGTGCTCGGCGGGACGGCCAATCAGATGAAAGTGCGTGTCATCTGATTGCCCATCCGGCCGGGCAGAAGGTGAATTCTAAGATTTTACCCTTTGTCAACTTTTACAAAGACCTTACCAACCGACATACAACTGGCCCTAAGCCCGGCTTAAGTCGACTCAAAACGATCCATTCGGACATGGGCCATTCAGAACAGTCAAATCCAACCAATCCGACCCTGCTCCTATCTCTTGAAATAATGATTCTTTTTACAATAAGACTTCAAAGTTTTTAATTAATTCTTTATAAATATTTAATAAGTATTATACATTTTTATTAAGAAGCTAAAATATTCATGAGCATTTTAAAAATAATGTTTTGTAAAGTAAGACGTTGCTTTTCATTTTGAATCCTAATTTTCAACCTCATTTTTTTTCTATAAATATTTGATTTTTGTCCATATGGCAGAAAAAGTTTGTTTTTTTAATTTCTAAACTCATCTCCATATTTAAAAAATGTTTAATTCTTTCTTATTCACTAAATTGCTAATTTGCATTTTTATTCATTTTTTTTATGCTTTAAAAATAATTTATTGATTTTTTTTTCATTTCTATTCAAACTGTTTCAAACTCGTCTCAATATGCACCTAGCCTAAAAGCCAACTAATTTCAATCGAGTTGCCAAAATTACATGGGGTCTCGTCCAGAGCCTAGAAAGTGCGATTTTTCATCTAGTCTGTGCGTATGTATGTATGTATGTATGTACAAAAGAAAAAATTATTTATTGATTGTATAGATAATAAACAAATACAAATCTTTTAAAAAACAATCTTAAAAACGTTTATTAAAACACAAGCTTGAGTTGTTTACGTTGTTTTTTAACTTGTTCAGCTTGAGTTGTTTACCAAAAAAGAATTTAGTCTTTTTGGTTTTAAGTCGATTCTTCGATGTTTGCAGTAGAAGTTAACATTAATGGTCAAAACATCAAAAATGGAATTCGATAAAGTTATTCCTCTAAGTATTAGATAAGAAACGATCGTTATTTTTGATTTTAGGCCGATTCCTCAAGTCTTCAGCAATGGTTACCAATGATAAACAAAATGTCAAAAATCCAAAGAAGAATGATTATTCCTCATGTATTAGTTGAGAATCGATGACTATTTGTGAGGAGAATTTTCTAGGTTAGGTTTCACACCTTTTGTGAAACCTAACCTAGAAAATTCTCCTCATAAGTTACTTATAATGTTTCACCTAGAACCGACACCTAAATCCTTAAAGACTATTTGTGAATTTAAGTCAACATGGACTGCAAATAGCTAGTGATATCTGATTAATAATAAAGGAATAAACACATTAATAAATATTTCAATTGACTTTGGAAAAAGTTTTGCAGTTTATATTTTTCATATCCACAAAATTTTTCAACGAAAACTTTTGGATTTTTCATGTGTTATATAAAGTTATACAGGGTGGGGCATAAAGATCTTCTTTATTTTGAAGAGATATAAAAAAATGAAAAAATTTAAATAAATAGAAAAAACTGAATATATTTTTGAAAAGAACCTAAATAATATTTCATTGTTTGCATCCATAATCCAATATTCAAAAAGATCGTAGGGAGTTGGACCAGAGTTTAAATCAAACGAAAAGTTTTTTAATTAAATGGAAAAAACGTTTTTTTTTCTTGTAGTTATATCACCTGACAAATAAGTTTATAAAATGAGGCACTGAGGAAGTCATAATTATCAGCGACGAAACGTTTGGCCCATTTAATTAAAAAACTTTGCTTTTGATTAAACACAAATAATATTTTTTTTAATGTGTTTTAAACATTATATCGAACAAATTGAGCCGTCGTTGTTAATACATTGCTGGAGACGTTCCCGTAAGTTTATCACCACTCCCCGCGTTAGTTCAGGAGGAATAGCGTCGATTTCCTTTTGGATCCTTTCCTTCAAATCTTCAAGAGATGGAGGTCAACGTTTGAAAACTTTTTCCTTTATGTATCCCCGAAGGTAAAAGTCACAGGTACTTAAATCTGGTGACCATGCAACCCACCCCACGACGCCCAGGAAACATTTCCCTCAACACTCCGAGTGAGTGTTTTTCGATTTGGTACAGATTTTGGACCGAGCGCGAAATGTCTACGAAACGCTCTCTGCGCACAGTCATTTAGAATATAAAATACGTGATCGAAACTTCTAGCTCATTCAATAGTTGACCAAATGATGTGAAAATTTAACCACATAGGCTTCAAGTCATTTAGAATCGACTGAAGAAAAATTTTTACTGCAGCTTGTCATTTAGGGGGAGAAGGGGGTCAAAAATGAAAATCTTGGCTCTTGGCCCAAACTCAACCAAATTTTGTATACATAATTAGCGGGCCCCCAGAAGTCTAAAAATTAAAAACTAACCGCCCAAAATTAGGGTGGGGGGGGGGTAGAGTTAACAAATGAAAATTTAGGCCCTTTGATTAAACTCAACCAAATTTTGTATACATAATTAGCTGCGTCGCTATCTCAGAGCAGTTATTCTCATAATACGCTTGGGAGTGGCCTCCACGGTCTCCAGATTTAAGTCTTTTTTCTAGTTAAATTTTTTCATTTTTTATACCTCTTCAAAATGTGGTAGATCTTTATGCCCACCCTGTTGTAGCTTCGGTGAATTTAATCTTCTTTTTTACACTACTAAAAATTCTTTGTGACAAGTGCTTGGCTTAATTGATATATAAATTAGAAATGTACCGTGCTCATGTTGATTTCCAGGGATGGAGGCAAAACATTACCTGAGGTCATACTACTACATTACCCTTTTTTTTATTTTACTCTTTCATTAAGTTCAGCTGACCAGTAAAAATGTCTGACCTGGTCTGTAAAGAATGTGGGCCTGCTCTTGGAAATCACTGGTCTAAATTATCAACAACTCAAGTTGTTAACTCTACTTTTGAGTCAAATTAGCTACCAATTGATCAATTGATTGATTGATTTTTTATTTTAAAATGATTTTGCTCTCGTTTCGATTTTATCCTGCTTTTGAAACAATTTGGAATGATAGTTTATCCATCCGTCATGCGTTCGAAGTGGCTTTCTACGTGTCTGACTGATTCTAGCCCCAGGTTTGTATGTGTTTTTGCAGGATCCGAGGTGTGGGTAATTGCTAAAGGAGTGTTGGGGTTGGGCGGTGTTTTCTACCCTCGAGAGCAGAGAACATAAAGAGCGGACCGTCATGGCCAGGCGGCCCTCGTCACGTGCTAAATGCGACAAGGCAAAAATTCGTTATTAAAACGACTCCTCCCACTGACATTTCCTCAAATCAACGAGATTCTATGTCACTACTCTGTCTGCGCGCGTTAATTTACCCATTCAAACAATAGAATAACTTTATAATTCAATTGATGCTCGATCAAAATGATGAACTTCCTATCTAGTTGTTTAGAGAAAACAAATATTGAAACAGAATCTCTCTGGTAGTTGCATTTTAATTGATTTCATTAATAAGGAAATATGAGTTATATAGCATAGAAATATCTTAATTGTAATTAAATAATAAATAAACGGATTGATTCGCACATTAAGAACTTTGTATCGTTCGAATTTGTTAAACTACCGTAAGTAAAATAAATAGCCAGTTCTAATTTTATATTCAATATTGCTTCACAAAATAGTGATTAATTTTATTTGTCTACAATTATAGGATATACAGTCAACTCTCGATAATTCGAAATCCAAGAAACTACAAGAAAAATTCGAATTATCGAGACATCGAATTATCAAAGGGAAAGAAAAAAAATTCCAATTATTAAGAGTTTTTATTAACCGACTTCAAAAAAGGAGGAGGTTCTCAATTCGACTGAATTTTTTTTTGTGTCTATGTTATTCTATTTTTGAAAATATGTATGAACTTACATAGATTTTATATATAGCCTCAAATAAAAAGTAAAAATAATGAAAATGACAAAAAAGAACAAAAAATTACATAATGTATTAATATGGCAATATGGGGTCTGGTTAGGCTAGGGGCTAGAGTGCCAGTCTGCTAAGCAAGTGGACCCGGGGCATCCAGCTAAAATATGAACGCGGGGTAGAGACAAATTAAAAAAAAAATAACAAGTAGTATCGTAAATTGGGTTATGGCTAGAAGAACCGAAAAGCAAAAAAATATGCAATAGATAATAATAACAATAAAAATTAATTAAAAAAAAAAAATTAAATTAAAAAATTAAGAATATTTTTTTGCTTGGAAAAATTCGAATTATAAAGAGGGAAACTGGCTTAGTTCGAATTATAGAACGTTCTCTCATCCTCATGTTGAGAAAAAGATTTCGAGTTATCGAGCGTATCAAAATAGACAATAAAGCTTAATTAAGGAAAGCGGTGTTGGTTTATAGTGAAACATATTAACACAGGAATTATTTTATGGATTATGTGGTGTTTCACAAAGTGGAAATAAAATTAAAAAAATTAAAAAAATTTTTAAATTATTTTGGAGATTTTTTATTAATCTCTATACATATTCAGTTTTTTGTTAAACCTCCTGATGAAGGGTTCATAGCCCGAAATATGTATAGAGATATATAAAAAATCTCCAAAATAATTTAAAAGATTTTTTAATTTTTTTAATTTTATTTCCATTTTGTGAAACACCACGAAATCCTTTAAATAACTCCTGTGTCAAAATAGACAACATTTTTTTCGATTTACTGAAGTTAACAGCTGAAGAGTTCGAATTATCGAGAGTCCACTGTATGTATAAGGCATAAATACAGATTGTCTCTTCTGCTTAATATACGTTTTTTATTTATCTGAGACTATTTAATTTCGAAGGCCTTGTTTGCATCTTCAAATCTTATTTTATATTAATTAAATGAGCAATTCTTATAACTACTAACGATTTCGATGAAATTCACGATTTAGGTTAGGAGGTTTGTTGACTCTTCGATCTGTCTGTGCCTCGTCTTCGGGTAAATTTAATTTGATAGGTTTTTTGTTATTTCAAATAATAATTATTCACAGGTGGTTGTGTCAATTATAATTTATCATTTCATATTTTTCAATTTCCTTCTAATAGTTAATTGTTTTTTTTATTTTAAATTTAACTATTAGATAATTACAAATATTATTTTATATTAAGATTAGGAAATATAATTAATTAGACACGGGGCAAAAAGATTAGCGCAAGCTCAAGAAGATCAAGTACAGTCGATGGTGGGGAAGTAATCTCCGTAGTTGAAGCCTCAAATTCAATGTATACTTTATTTCATGTTAAACAATTGAGTCAATAAATTTATTATTATTATTCTTTTCTCTCCTTTTGAAGGAGGTTTGTGTACTATATATCGGCTGCAAACAGCAGAGATGATAGCTTCTATATTATTGTTGAAGGAAGGTTCATTATTAATTAATTAGATAACTGGTTCAATAAATTGTTCATTAATTAGAGGTATTGAAGATGAAGTGATAGAATTTAATGCTGAATTGATGCAAAGGCAGCCCAATGATAATGAAAACCGCTAATTCCGAATAAAAGAATTTATTAGAACGTCATTTTCATCCTCTTAAAAAACCTGACGATTCAGAGGATCGACCCTTCTTTTTCAGGGGGAGTGGAGAGGGTCCAAGAGGAGAAGATAAGCTAGCAAGATGCCTGCCGTCGCCGCTAATATGTATTAAAAATACTAGTTGCTTAACCCGTCTTTGTCGGGCCTCTTAGTAGCACACGACACTCAGAAAAATTTTCCGAGTTTGAGAGTAAAATTTTCATCTCAATCAGATGAGTAGTTTCAGAGTTATAGCGATATAAGTGATCAAAGAAAAGCTCCTATTTTTCTTCGCTAACATTAGTATAAATTTTAATGTTTGTTTTTTAAGTTTTATTGCCGTCATAAGCATTCCTTTATGGATAGAAATTAATGAGCAATAAATAGTATAAATTAGCCATTAGCCTAATGACCTAGATAAGGAACAAATCCCATAATTTGTTTATCAATAATTCCAAGAAAAGAAACAAAATATAAACAAAAACATCAACTTTCATCAAAAAGTTGGAATGTTCAAATCGTATTATATCTCCTAAACGATTGCTCCGATCAAAAAAATGAATAGGAACTTTTTTTTGGAGACTTTTATCCTTTATAAATTTTATATGAACTATTTTTATCTATCAGCAATAGATAACGAGGTATTTGCAACAAACGCTCTTTACATAACTTTTATGGCTACAAGACTAAGTAACGCCGGCCCTATTTTATTTTGCCTATACCTAGAGATTACAATCACAACAATCTATTGCTAATTAATTTTCTTCCACTACAAAAAATTTGAGTACTAAGAAAATAGTCATCCATCTCTTTCTTATTTATTTACGAGATACAACGCTCTGACAATCAAACTGACAGACGTCGTAACTGGACTAAGATGGTTCTGTTAATGAATGGCCTGGAACGCTAAAAATTTGAAATTGAATTTGTCTTTTTTTTAAGACGAATCATTAAAAGGACTTTCCTTTTTTGAAGGATAAGTCGCTAAGCAAAATAATAATTTATCATTCCTTTTTGGACTGATATAAATGGAAATAAAAACCACCTCAATCCAAGCGAATCTCGAGTGGCTGAAATGCTGACTCCAATTAGAAAAAATAAGAAAGTGCTGCTAAGAAAATCAAAGCATAGATTCAGAAGATGGCTAAAAATAAAATTAAGATTTAATGAGCACCAAAAATACTTTCCACATTCTCTTTTTTCAAACGGTGCTTTCAATTTTCCACTCCTCAGATTATTGCCTTCTATTCATCGCTTGGTTACTCTTGTTGTCTTGAGTCTTTATCTTTTCACAAATGCTACTGATCGTTAACTTTCTATTATTTATTTTCCTTCGCTTCTCAATATAAGTTACATTATTCATTCTTTTTTACTTTAACCAATGCATGGGTAAAAAAAACCGGTTTTAAAAAGAAAAAATTTCAAATATTTTAGAAAAAACCCTGTAAAAAATAGCATTCTTCAGAATTATGTGAAACAGAAATTCGGAAAAGAATTAAATCTGATTCTTGACTTTCAAACGAGATGTAATAGTTTACAGGCCATGTTAAAAGACTTACAAGAATGTGTTGTTTTAACTCTGAATGACCTTAATGCTTCTCAGATATGGAACAAAGAGGATGAAGAATATCGTCGCCTTAGAGTGTAAACCTGCTAAATCCATTTTTTATCATATATGACATATTAATATCGTTCGAAAGAAAAAGAAATGCAGCATAGTCCAAGTTAAACTGCTACTTAAAATTATGATCATAAGTTGTAGAAAAAAAATGTGAAAAATAGTTTCTTTCCATAACAACAATATTATATTTTGTTTGTTTTTTCTCTGCACTGTAAAATTTTCTTCTTGTGAGTTATCAAGTTTACTCTCTAAGGCAGTGATTCTCAACCTTTTCTTTGTTGCGGCACACTTTTACCAATTTAAAAATTTGCCGGCACACTAAAAAAAATTTTACTTATTTATAATACCCTGTGTTACTGTCTAAAATACGTAGTATATGATAATAATTTTCAATCTAAAATAAAATAATATGTACTACAAAGACAACATGATGTTCATTTAGTGATTAATTATAAATTAATTATAAGAATACATTTAAGGCGAAATTTGAGCTTGATGATTTTTGATGATTTGGTTTATATTTGGTCGTAAAAATGATCATGCCACGCTCATTTCGTCATCTACATTTAAAAGTCTCGATCTTTTTTTGCGTTTTTATATTGATTAATGCTGAAAATCCAAATTCGCCCAAATAAGATGTATAAAATTGTAATAATATTTTTAAAGCTTTTTTGGCTATTATGGGATAATCACATCTAATTTAATCCAAAATGAATTAATTGACTTTTCCGAATGTTTTGAAATTAAATCTCGATTATTACAAAGCGAAATAAATTTTCATTGTTTGCATTTCTAAAATTTGGCGGCACACTTCAAGAATTTCGCGGCATACAAAAGTGCCGCTGCACAGTGGTTGAGAATCACTGTCTCTAAGGTGACGATATTGCAAAATTGTAGAGCTTCTTAAAGTTTTAGGACCATCAAGATCAGTCGAAGCCTTAGGCAGAGAAGACGCGAATATAATTATTAATAAGTGAAGGCATATTTGAATTTTTATTGAGCGAATTAAATAATTTGAAAACCGAAATTAGTTGCAAATTATTACACTCAATAAATTTCTTCAATCCAAGACTCCAAGACTTGTGTGTGTGTGAGTTGTGTAGCATAAAAGAATTTAGTCTTTTTGATTTTAAATTTATTCTTCCATGTTTTCAGTAGAGATTACCATTAAAAGTCAAAAAATCAAAAATGGAACGCAATAAGGTTATTCCTCTAGTATTAGATAAGAATCGATCGTTATTTTTGATTTTAAGTCGATTCCTTCATGTCTTCAGCAATGGTTATCAATAATTATCGAAACGTCATAAATCCAATGTAAAATGGTTATTCCTCAAGTATTAGATGAGAATCCATGACTATTTTTGAATTTAAGTCAACATGAACTGCAAATAGTCAGTGATATCTAATTAATAATAAATGAATAAACACATTAATAAATATTTCAATTGACTTTGGATAAAATTTAGCAATGACCCTTTGCAGTTTATTTAATTTGTTATCTTCTAAGCCAGTGTTTCTCAATCTTTTGTAGAGGCGAGGAACCCTAGAGGACTTATATTTATTTCTGAGGAACCCTCTAGCACTAAAATATGAGATATTTAATTTTTCGTCAAAATATCAACATCATGCTACTTTTATAAAAATTTATTATTCAATTTGAGTTGTTTACTATAAAAGAATTTAGTCTTTTTGATTTTAAGTCGATTCTTCCACGATTTCATACGATTCTATAGAGGTTACCATTAATAGTCAAAACATAAAAAACTGGAATGCAATAAGATTATTCCTCTAGTATTAGATAAGAATTGATCGTTATTTTTTATTTTAAGCCGATTCCTCCATGTCTTTAGCAATGGTTACCAATAATTATCGAAACTACGAAATTTATCTCTTAACTCTTTTATCCTTATGACCTCCAGAGAATGGAACTCACTTCCAGCCACCGTCTTCCCCGCAACTTATAACATTCAGCTATTTATGACCCGCATCCGCAGATACCTTCAACGCCTACCCAGCCCATAAAATTCCCTCTTTTTCTTCTTTTCACGATGGAGTGGCCAGCCCAGGTCTTTAGTGGGTGCACCTTTTTGGTGTATCTCCTCATCAATATCATTAAAAAAAGAAACGTTATAAATCCAATGTAGAATGGTTATTTCTTAAGTATTAGATGAGAATCGATCACTATTTTTTAATTTAAGTCAACATGGACTGCAAATAGCCAATGATATCTGATTAATAATAAAGGAAGAAACATATTAATATTTCAAATGACATTGGATAAAGTTTAGCAACGATACGTTGAAGTTTATTTAATTTGTTATCTTCTAAACGAAAATCAATGCCAATTTCGTTTATACGAACATCTGAGCTTAAACGATTATTTAATCAGGTGAATTTATAATTTTTGATTCAATTTGAGAACCTGGATTCTCTTAATATTGTATTTTAATTTACGCAAATTTTAATCGGACACTTTTTGTTGCTTTTACATCAATGGATGACAAAATTATTGATTGAAATATTATTCAATGATTTAATTTACGAATAAATATTTTGAAAAAGAATACTAATAGGATGTTTTCAAATAACATTTAAAAGAAAATGTTAAAACTTTTTCAAAATTCGGTATACTCTCATCAAATTTTCCAAGTGGTTAGCGTAGGCGTAAGCTATCGCTCCTAGCTCGAGATAGAGCCGTCCTAATAATAAATATAAAATAGTGAAAGGCAACGGGAATTCACCCATTTGAACAACTTCTCTAGGAACTATGAAGAGGATGCTCATCAAAGTAGCACTTGAAATCGAGTATGGCATCGA
Source organism: Forficula auricularia (assembly GCA_024734495.1). Taxonomy (NCBI): domain Eukaryota; kingdom Metazoa; phylum Arthropoda; class Insecta; order Dermaptera; family Forficulidae; genus Forficula; species Forficula auricularia. The sequence continues at coordinate 4,156,696 of JALMQS010000064.1, forward strand.
AGAACAAGATATATAAACTATTCAAAGTTCATTTTTTATTTTTTTATGTAATTAATCTGTGACATAATGAAAATGAGAAAACATTTGTGCTTTAATTATGACAACGCGTGAAAATCTCATTAAAATCATCAAAAAAAAATATATATTTTCTGCATTTTTGAACTGGAAGCCAAAAATCTAATCAGTGTCTGGTTTGGAAATTCCACTCATCAATAGAAGAAAATACTCGTATTAAACGAAATCTTAAGGCTTACAAAAAGTATTCAATACTTATGACATTTTAAAAGAGATTAATTATGAAGATGCTACAAAGGTGTCTACTTAGTGTCGTTATATCTATCTATAATTGTTATAATCGGTTTACGCGACGACACCAATGTGATTTTTTCAATTTGAAAACCCACTAATAGTTCATGTCAAATAAAATTTATTAAAATTATGAAATTTAAATTATTATTTTAAAATCTACTAATAGTTCAAGGTAAACAAATTTATTAATATTATGAAATTTAGATTATTATTTTACGAGATTGATAATTTAGATTTATTAAGGGAGTTTTTTATAGCTGTAGTAATTTATTTGTTTAGGTTTAAAATAAGAGGCGTGCAGCTTCAATTTTTTCTTTTTATTTATTTCTCAATTCCTACTAACGTTTCGGCCATTGGTTATGGCCATCTTCAGAGCGGTAATTAGTCAATATTTATATAAATTTTTTTTATTTTTGATACTCTTGTCATTAGTTAAAATTATATACAAGAAACATAAATAAATAGGATATATACAAAACTTTTTACAGGGTTCGCCAGAAGGCCGAAAGATATAATCTTCTCAATTGTCTTTTTTCTTTCAATATAAATATTGACTAATTACCGCTCTGAAGATGGCCAAAACTAATGGCCGAAACGTTAGTGGAAATTGAGAAATAAACAAAAAGAAAAAATTGAAGCTGCACGCCTCTTATTTTAAATCTAAACAAATAATTTAGATTGAATAGATTATTTGATAATTGATTGAAATAAATTGACACGTTCTATGTGGGCAACCACTTGACTTTACCATACACTCTAGCCCCTCTCTTATATTTAATAATAATAATAATAAGTTTATTTAATAATAATAATTATTAAAATTTTACAGTACAAAGTACATGCCCGAATGGGGACTTCCGTACTTTCTTTTAATACATTGAAAGGTAATTTTTCTGGTTACATTTACTGATTCTATACATATGTTTAAATTCAATTATGTGTTTCAATTTTCCTCTTCCTCATCTTCATCGGTCGATGTAGCTCATGATCCCTTGGCCCCTTCTTCTCTTTTCTAGATCGTCTTCCTCTTTCAGCCGTCATATTACATCATCTTCCATCCTTCCCTCCTTTAATGGTTCTAATTTTATCTTGGTACCTTCTTATAATTTCTTCACCTTCCTCTTCGTCTTTCTCAGTGCTTATAATATTTTCGCAATAGCCTAGTATTATTATTTCACTATCTTTCTGAATCTCCGGGAAAATTGTATCTTCTAGTTCTTCTCTCAGTTGTTCCATCCTTTCATTCTATATACGATTAATATCTTGATATTTCGTCCAACTTTCTCTCTGTATTTTACGGTTATTCCATATTTCCATTTATCAATTTCTTCTTTAATCTCTGATTTTTTTTTTTTTTTTTTTTTTTACAAATAAAATTTATTAAAATTAGGAAATTTAAATTATTATTTTAAAATCTACTAATAGTTCAAGGCAAACAAATTTATTAATATTATGAAATAATAATCATGTAAGGGTGGGGGGGGGGGGTTCGTTTTTATGTTTTTAGACTTCTGGGGGCCTACTTATTATGTGTTCAAAATATGGTTGAATTTGATTCAAGGGCATAGATTTTCATTTTTTGATCATACCCCCTTTGCGCGGTTAGTTTTTGCATTTTTATACTTCTAGGGGCCCACTGATTCTGTGTACAGTGGTTGAGTTTGCTCAAATGGGTTAGATTTTTATTTTTTGACCCCCACCTAATTTTGGCTGCAGGAAAATTTTTTTTCGTTATTATAAGTTCATTTTATAGTATATTTCATTTTTCTTGTTTTTTTAGTTTGAAAATATTATAATTTTAATTTTTAACCCCCCCCCCATCTCCTTAATTTTGGGTCGATATGCACCAAAATCTAATCAGCTCTTAATCTCAATGCGTCAAAACTACGTGTGAAATTGAAGGAGACATAAAGAATTATGTCTTCTGCTGAATTATAAATTTTATTTATTTATAACGAGACTATAGTTTCGAGCTTTGCCACTCTTCAACAGTCTATTACAATGTATATAGTGAATTAATTTATGAATGAAAGGTTAACATCTTTCATGTGGCTAGGTTAGAAATACACAGGGTGGGCATGTTAAGAATTTGAAAATTCTTAACTTGCCCACCCTGTGTAATTTCTAACCTAACCACATGAAAGATGTTAACCTTTCATTCATAAATTAATTCCTGTGAATACATTGTAATAGACTGATGAAGAGGGCAAAGCCCCTCGAAACTATAGTCTCGTTATAAATAAATAAAATTTATAATTCCAGCAGAAGACACACTCTTTTATTGTCTCCTTCAATATATAAAAATTCTGCTACTCTCGGCAAAAACTTTCAATTTACTACGTGTGAAATTTGGTTTTGATATTCCCACTAGTTTTTGAGCTAGCTCGTCCACAGAAATTTGGTAACTCACAGAATAACGAACTAACTAACAGACTAACAGTTACTAGAAAATCATAAGATGGTGTCATCTATTAAATCCGATGGAATGGAATATTTTTAATTATATGTCAGAAGGGTTGTTTTTCACCCCTCGTGTTGAATCTATTACCATCGGCAAATTAATATCTTTCATATCAGACTAACAGTTGTTATCTCGAAAAATATAATTTTTTCTATGTTCATTTTATTTATTTTATTTTTATTTATTTATTTAATTTATTTTATTTATTTTATATTTATTCATTTTATTTCTATTTTACTTATTAGAGCTTTTTTGTAGAGCGAAATGCCATGGCTTTGCCAAATTTTTTTAATCAAAATAGTTTCAGCGGTTTTTGAGATATTTCAAAAAAAGAAGCAAAATCACTTTTTCATGCACGATTACAATACTTGACCATAAACTCTTTGGTAAAGTAAAAAAGAATACTGGATCATTATTGAAGAATGAAAATGAATTGGAGATCCTGAGAGGACCAAGATGGCAAATAGGTTTTTTATATCATTAATTTTTTCCTCTTATCATAAACAAGGAGCAAAAAGATTATCCCAAGCTCAAGAGGATCAAGGACAGTAGATAGTGGGGAAGTAATTTCCGAAGTCGAAGCCTCAAATTTATTATTATAATTATTTTAAAACCTTCTGCGAAGTCCAGAGGGCGTAGGACTCTGCCCAGGAAGATACCCGCAAAATGCGGGCTCCGCAACTGGTATTTATATATTATTGTAATTTTAAATGGGCTTAGATGCTTACAGTGATATTTCATCACATTTAAGATATTGAAATAATATTGTTTTTGAGTCTATGGTATCAGTTAATAATTAATTATTATTTAAAATTTTAATTCTTCTGAAAGTAGGCTTGCAATTCAAAATCTGTTACTTGTCAAAACGAATGAGAATTTAAATCTTATTTCCAATCATTTTTCATCTGTAAATCCTTTACCGCAGGATCCCTATTCCTTCCTTCATTCATCTTCCATGAATCTTACATCTCTAAGCCCCTTAAGCTTACGCTATATAGATATCTCAACCAAATAAGATTACACTTCACATTTTGGAAAATTATCAGAACTAATTATATTTATTCTCCTGATATATTTTATACCCATCTTACTTCTAACAAATAGATTAATCTAGTTAGATTCTAACAAAGTATATACTAGTATATGGTCTTTTTGTTATCTAAATATACAATTACCCTGGGGTGCTTTTTGTTTTAATACTGATAATAATACCCTATTCATTGCTAGTTGGAAAGCATTTTTCGATTAGATTCCATTTTATTTGCAGCTTGACTAAAGCTGTAAAATGTGAAAACAAGCTTTTAGAGATAAAATGTATTGACCTTCAAAGAATAAAGCAATTTAACATCGAAAACGGAAATAATTTAATAAAGTGACATGTTGAATGGTATCTGCATGGTTGAGAGCTATAGGTGATGGAGCTGTTAATGCTGTATTGACAGAGACCAGCATCTAACACAAATAAATCACTAGTTGAATATGAGGTTAGGTTTGTGTCAATGGGGACCCTACATCCGGAAGATCTACCATGTACTATAGGATAGATTGTAGATATATCTATCATTTTGTCTAGATATTATTTATTTGTATTTTCAAAATAATTTTGTATAATAATAATAAGGGCTCTTAATCTGTTTGTCTATAATATTGTAAACCTCTCAATGCATGAAAAGAATGGAGTAATCAAAAGTCATGTAATATAGTTGTTAATAGTTATATTTTGGAAAAAATTACATTAAATTTTCTTAAATTTGAATGATTAGAATACAGGTAACCCTCCTATAACACGCTAGACATGTAAGCTATAAAGTAAAAAAAAAGTATCCAAAACGATATTTTTGAGCTTGCAGAGTGCTACCGTATGTTGAGGTTGCCTAAATACAGGCGTTGCCATCGAGTGCTGCCATCTGTTCAATTCTAATCGGTCATATTAAGAATTAGAGACAATTATTTCTCAATATATTTTAATTTTATTAATTCTTTTTTAAATATTTTTTTTTGGTTTTCGGCTTTTCAAGCCATAAGCCATCTTTTAAATATTGCTACAATATTTATTTTTTCCAAAAATGAGCATCTTGCTGGCCACGAGGCTACGCCCCTGGACTCCGTAGTGGGTTTTAAAATAATAATTTAAATTTCCTAATTTTAATAAATTTTATTTGTCATGAACTATTAAGTGTGTTTAAAATAATACTTCTTAGAAAATGCCATATTGTAATGAACTGTGTTATATGAGACCTACCCTAGTAGCCACAGTGTTTCAAACTATATAGTAACTATATTGTCCCTATATAGATGTTGAGAATATGTATAGGCACTATATAGTTACTATATTGCCCCTATATAGATTTTGAGAATATATATAGGCACTATATAGTTACTATATAGTTTGAAACATTGTGCTACTAGGGTAGAGTCAGTATAAAAAGGTGGGTTATGTTCCGAAAACTTATTAAAAACAAATATTCTTTTTTTCTTTTTTAATTTCATATAAGCATGGATGGGCCCCCTGGACTAAAACAATATTATTAAAGTCAGAATAAAAGAATAATAATTTAAAATAAATCAAATTTATTTATTTATAGAATTATTTTTTATCAAAGGCTTTTAAAAAAGCACTTGATGAAAATTAAAATTCTACCACCGGTTTTTGCTTTCTAGCTCTATAGGTCACGGTCCACAAATCCTTAGATTTCGCTGATATCCAAAGGACGACTTTTATCAAATAATACCTTATTTGTTAAAAGGTATAAGAAAACTTATAAAAGAATCTTCGTTCACCACCTAATGTCTCTATCGAATAATTTATATTCCGGGTGATTCATAATTGCCACCGGGAGTTTGGAGGTCGATGGAACAGTAACCACGGCGGATACAGCCAGTGGCGTAGCCAGAAAGTTTTCATGGGGAAAAATATAAAACAAAGCAAAATTTTAGTGGGAATTTTTTTTTATTAATACAAATAGGTACTTCAAGAAATTAAAAAAGAACATAATTTTTGATTAAACATATGAAATATATTTAATTACGGTTAGTTTGCCATAAGAAACGGTTTGACGTTGCCGTTACTCATCCCATGAGCCGTGTCCTTATGGGGGGGAGGTTCTGACCCCCTCCCCCCTCCGTGTCTACGCCCCTGGACACAGCGAAAGTGCTCAATGTGGTAAAGATCTCACCATGTTTCATTCGTAATAAGTTCCGTGGTGTATTTGTAGAATTAGCCACTAGAAATCAGTCATAACGAAGACATGGAGTTCACCGGTGAAAATAAAACTTTCTGCTTAGCGTGTCAAATTTTGACTACTAAAGTATATTTTCATTAGAAATAGGTGCTAAAACGAACAACTATACTTGCGCTGCAGTCGAGTCTATGAACCCATAATTAATAGAGATTGTGGTGTTGGTGCAAGGTGAAACATCTTTAATAAAGTAAAAATTAAATAAATATTTTATGAGATATTAATTTACTATGAGTTAGTTTTCTAGGTCACTTGTTTCACGTTAAAAATTATAAAAATCAAAGGAGTAAATTTTTTCAATATATATATTGAAAAAATTTACTAATAATTACTCCTTTGATTTTATTAATTTTTAACGTGAGATCAATTGACAGAAAACTAACTAATAGCAAATTAATATATCATAAAATACTTATTTACTCTTATTTTTATCTATGACACCAGTTTTGCATTACTCGCCTTAGAACGCTTGCATTCTGATAACTGTCTTCGCTCTTTTTTGCAAAATTTATCGATAACCGCATCATATAATTTTTTGTTATTTTTCAAAAAGTTGAAAAGTTTAGAAAAGTTTAGAAAAGGCATGTACATGTACGTGTACGTTACATGTACTCGACGCCTGACTTTCATTTAAAATCTATAAATCACATAAAAAAAAAATAATAATTGAGAAAGATGAATTAACACTAGAACGCCCGAAGCCGTCAATTTGACGGTTTTCACATTTCATTTCTCTTTCATTTCGTTACTATTTAAGTTGGAATTTTGAAACTCGCTGACTTTTAATCATTTTTAGTTTTTTCTAAATATCTTGAAAATGACTTAACCAATTTTGATGAAATTTAATATCCTAATTAAGTACCTTGGGGACCACAAAAAAGGTTAAATAAAGTTTTTAGTAAAATTATATTTTAAAGTACTTTACTCTAGAGTAAGATGGTAATTTTTTAAATTCCTTAAATTCTTTAAAATTTATTCATTTGAAAGTTTTAATATAGCTCATTTAGCCTTGCTTAAGTAAGAATGGATAGGCTTCTCTGTGTGAAATGCTAAAAATTTGGGAGGAATTTTTATGAGTAACCATAGCAACTGCGTTGTTTTCTTATCCGTTACCTTTGCTGAAGACAGAGAAATCGATTTTAAACCAAAAATAGCGATTGATTCTCATCTAGTACTTGAGGAATAATCATTCTATATTGGATTTTTGACGTTTCGGTTTTTATTAGTAACCATTGCTGAAGACATAGAGAAATCGACTTTAAACCAAAAATAGCGATTGATTCTCATCTAGTATTTGAGGAATAATCATTCTATATTGGATTTTTGACGTTTCGGTTTTTATTAGTAACCATTGCTGAAGACATAGAGAAATCGACTTTAAACCAAAAATAGCGATTGATTCTCATCTAGTATTTGAGGAATAATCATTCTATATTGGATTTTTGACGTTTCGGTTTTTATTAGTAACCATTGCTGAAGACATAGAGAAATCGACTTTAAACCAAAAATAGCGATTGATTCTCATCTAGTATTTGAGGAATAATCATTCTATATTGGATTTTTGACGTTTCGGTTTTTATTAGTAACCATTGCTGAAGACATAGAGAAATCGACTTTAAACCAAAAATAGCGATTGATTCTCATCTAGTACTTGAGGAATAATCATTCTATATTGGATTTTTGACGTTTCGGTTTTTATTAGTAACCATTGCTGAAGACATAGAGAAATCGACTTTAAACCAAAAATAGCGATTGATTCTCATCTAGTACTTGAGGAATAATCATTCTATATTGGATTTTTGACATTTCGGTTTTATTGGTAACCATTGCTGAAGACATGGAGGAATCGACTTAAAATCAAAAATAGCCATCGATTCTCATCTAATACTTGAGGAATAACCATTCTATATTGGATTTTTGGCGTTTCGGTTTTTATTGGTAACCATTGCTGAAGACATAGAGAAATCGACTTTAAACCAAAAATAGCGATTGATTCTCATCTAATACTTGAGGAATAACCATTCTATATTGGATTTTTGACATTTCGGTTTTTATTGGTAACCATTGCTGAAGACATGGAGGAATCGACTTAAAATAAAAAATAGACATCGATTCTCATCTAATACTTGAGGAATAACAATTCTACATTAGGTTTTTGACGTTTCGATTATTATTGGTAACATTTGCTGCACCATTAATGGTCAAAACATCAAAAATGGAATGCAATAAGGTTATTCCTCTAGTATTAGATGAGAATCGATGGCTATTTTGATTTTAAGTCGATTCCTCTATGTCTTCAGCAATGGTTACAATAATAACCGAAATGTCAAAAATCCAATGTGGAATGGTTATTCCTCGACTCTTAAATGAGAATTATTTTTGAATTAATGTCAATATGAACTACAAATTGCAAGTGATATCTGATTAATAATAAAGGAACAAACATATTAATATTTCAAATGAATTTGGATAAAGTTTAGCAACGATCCGTTGCAGTTTATTTTTATTTCAATATTATTTATATTAATATAATATTTATAATAATAACATATAGTATAGAACTACTGGTTTTGTTAATGATAATACTCCATAAATATAGCATGTTAATTTTTCATTTTATATCATAAATTTTATTAAAATGTAATAAAAAATAAAAAAAATATTAAATAAAAGGAAACAGAATGATTTTATTTAGTTTGAGTGTTGAAAAATGCAAGTCGTCAAATTGACGGCATCCGGGCGTTCTAGGGGATCTGAAAGTCCGGGCGTTCTAGTGTTAAAATATGTTTTTGTAAAAGTATTCGCTTTAATTAATACACTTAATTTGCATTTTACCTTCTATGAAGACGTGGATCAGTTTTCAATTATGAAAAGAATTGAAACATCACCAGAAGAAGTTGAAGTGAAGATAGCTTTGTCTTTAAAATCAATTTAAAAAATTCATATAATTTTTTGTTATTTTTCAAAAATATAAATTAATTAAAGCGAATACTTTTACAAAAACATCTTTTAGTTCATCTTTCTCAATTATTATTTATTTTTTTATGTGATTTATAGATTTTAAATGATAGTCAGGCGTCGAGTACATGTAAGCCAGAAGCCAGGTCACTTTTCAACTTCATAAAATCAAAATATTTTCCACAATTAAAATAGGAAATCTGGAATATATTTTTTCATATTCATTAAATTTGCTAACGTTAAAAAATTCCGTGAATTTAAAATTTTTGATATCTCGAAATGAATTAGTTGTATAGTATTTATTGAAAGATTTTTTAAAATTTTAGAAATTTTCAAATATAATACGGTATGAAAATAATCTTGACAATTTGAAATTTCGGGGATGCGCCGCATCCACATCATCCATGGAACGCACGCCCCTGATAAGTACCTATATTATTTGTTCATCGTTTTTTTGATCGTGTAAATTGAAGGTTATTGATATTTAATTCTACTGTTTTGTTTTCAATTGCATTATTCGATTTATTTTTATAAGTTTATTGAGCTATATATTATACACATTTTAAAGAAAATTATAATATATAAAATACCTTACAAATGCGTTGTCCCTGGTTGTAAAAGTGGTTATATGTGTACTTATAAATGTCATTCTTTCAAAAAAGACATTTCTTTAAGGTATCCAAAGATGCTAACGATAGGGAGAAATGAAATAGAGCAAAAATGTCACTCTGAAGAAAAATCAGAGGGTTCGTGATTTACATTCTAGTGAGGAGCATTTAAGGGAGATGGATAAATTTATAATTGATGGGAAAGGTGTGTTTTTCGATAGGCATTATTGATCGCTCAAACCAGGGGCTATTTCCGAAATTTTTCTTAATCTTCCTATGTATTTTACCAGAGTTAAAAAAGAGAAAAAACCTCCCAACGAACGATCCTCCTTAAATGTATCAAAAGTTAAATCACTACGACATTAACTCAGAAGTATAAATAAGTAGGAATTTATATACTGTTACTGAGAAAATAGCGAATCATCCGAATGAATTAGAGAGGGAAGATAAACTATTTCGTATTTTAAATTTTTAATCAATAAACAGTATTAATTTAAGGGGAAAATAATATAAAAATTAACTAAAGTGATATTAGAATGATTGCAAAAAAGTCAGTGATATCTTTGGATAAATATCATTCCAAAAATGATAGTCCAAACCTCGAATTCCAAATTTAAATGTCCTTCAACTGGCTTAGACTTATTATTATTTTTAGAAAGTCTTTTTACTCCATACACACAGATAGAGAGATATATAGATAGATAGATTTTATTTTGCTCTGAGAATGATATTCTCCTGGAGCATAATAGGTACAAATTATATTACATTAAAAATCTGCTTACAAAATTAAACCCAGAGTGTACAAAACATATTTACATTTAACATTAAAAAAATAAAAGGAAAAAATTATTAAAATTAATTGACAAAATGAAATCAAAATACAAAAAAACAAATATATCATAAAATGATCTGAATGAAAAAAATAAATTTTAAAAATATAACAACTCAGCCTCACTCCACCCATCAACCAGCCTTCTGCTGACTCATTAATAGATCAAAATACTTTGACTTAAAAGCGCCGAGAGACTTCGAAAGAGAGAAAGAGGGATAAACACAACCAGAGTGACATTAAAAAATAGACATTTTTTGAATTCAAGGGGCCTTGAAACGTAAATATCTCTAAAAAACTCAACTTCGAACTTTTTCGTGAATACCCTATAAGGTTTCCATTACTCTAATAGAATCACGGATTCTATTGTTGAGTAATGGAAATAATAAATAACATCCATTTTAGAAAACAGGCGAAAGCCTATTACAAAGATTAAGAAGAAGAAGACTTGAAACATTTTTCAAGGATTTGAAAACCATTCTTTCCTTTTAAATACAAGCCTGAGAATTTAAAAAATCAATACTTCTAAAGAAATAAATTTGTATTTAATTAAATTCCTATAAAGCTTCCTATGTTAAACACAAACCAATACACAGTTATACTTTTCTTTATAGGGTTCTTGGTGAGACAAACCAAATCTCGAGTAGAGAGCGCTATTGCAGCGACAATCCATTGAACTAACAAACACAATTTCTATTTTTTTTTTTTAATGCATTACAAGCAATGATTTCTACTTTCTGTTCGTTTTGAAGCACACAGGCAGCCAGTCTTAAAACTTGGTGTACCACTCTGGAATTGTCTGTAGGTGCTTCTGTTTGATATTTCATACGAAAACTTAGTTGTACTGTCACCAACGACTCACATTTAATGGGTCGCGCAGAGTCGTTAAACTGGTCGCTTTATTAGTGATCACAAAATCTGGTGTTCTCTAATAGTCCAAGTAATACTAACCACCCAAAACATTCTGTGAAAAAACAAAGTTCGAAAAAGTATTCAATTCTAGTGAGCTGCCAAGTTAAATTGGCCAATAATAATTAAGTTGAGAAATTAGTACTTGCAATTAAAATGCATTCTTTTTGTTTTGACTGACAATCTAAATATATGTATTCTAAAATTTTAATTTAAATTATTTTCATGAAACTTGGCTGTTACGCATTATGCAGTTAGTGTAAATATAGGGGTGAGCAGCGACCTAAAATCGTGGGCATCTACTTCCAGTTCCACTTTCATTTCCAAGTAGAAGACAATAGATGACAATAGATTATCTAAAGAATTCCAAAGTAATTCCAAATAATTCCAAAGACGGTGTACACTTAATTCCAATCGCGGTTCACCCCTCGGTGTAAATGAACTAAATTTGTAAAAGTCAATTTTCATGAAAATAATTTAAATTAAAAATTTAGAATCCATAAATTTGGATTATCAGTCAAAATGGAAAAAATGCATTTTAATTGAAAGTACTATTTTCTCAACTTAATTATTCTTGACTAATACAACTTGGTTGCTCACTAGACATCAATACTTTTACCTACTTGGCTTAATTTTTCACAGAATGTTTTGGGTGGGATTTCTCTTCTTTTTGTTAGCTTTTATTTTTATTTATTATTATTTTTTTGTTGAGGGTTAATTTACCCTACAAATTTCACCCCTTCATTTAGAGGCTAAGGGTAGTAAAGTATTCGTCATTAATTTTCCTCTTTATTAATTCTCCAAACCCTACAAAATTGCCAAATTTTAGCATTCTAGGGTCATTACATATTTAAAAATGAAAATTTACCCTACCCTTCATTTTAGGGGTTGAAAGAGAGAAAGTCTGGGTTTTTCAATTTTTCCTTTATTAGTACCCCAAACTCTACCATTATGCCAAATTTTAGCATCCTAGAGTCATTTCATATATAATAGATGCAAATTTATCCTACAATTTTCATCCCTTTATTTTAGGGGTTGAAAGATAGAAAGTTTGGATTTTTGGAATTTTTCCTTTGTTTGTGTCCCAAACTCTACTAGCATGCGAAATTTCATGATGCTGGAATGACTGGAAGTACCCTATAGGTTTTGATGACCTGTCAGTCAGTCAGTGAGTGCCAAAATTAGCTATTTTCTCAGGACCATATCTCAGAATCTATTTAAGCTATATTTATTGAAATTTGGTATTCTTTTCAAGATGGATTACATAATTATATGTGTATAATTTCAGCTCTGTATTTTAAATGGGTTCCGAGCTGCAGCGGGGTCGAAATTAGCTCGAAATGGTTCGTGTAAATCAGGGCTGTCCAACCCAGCACTGCAATGAATGAGGCCCGACATAAAATCATAAACTTATTTAAAACATTATATGAACTTTGTACTTACTAGAAATTGTATCTGAAACAATTTGCCTTGATGATTTTTTTTTCTAAAATAAGAAATCTGAAAATCAACTGAAAAGTTTTCGAAAAATAAAAGTGCTATTTTTAAATTTTGAATCTGGAACCAGATTTCAAGATTTTCGAAAAAATAATCACCATTTTTGTCTATTTTCGACTTCATTTTGATTAGATTTAAATTTTTTACTTGCAAACTTTCTGATTGAATGTTCTAGAACAATAATTAGATACTGATCTGAAGAAAAATTTAATAATGTCTCTTTATTAGAATTTTATAATAATTATCTACCCAGAAACAAATATGACACAGGCTTCATAATATTCATGATATAACTTTTTGTAAGTAAATATGTATTTATATATATACGAAAATCTATTTTCAAAAATAAAATTTCCGAAATGTATAATTAGAAGCTCACTAAGAGGTAAAAAAATAATCAAGTTCTTATTTTTAAATACCAATCTTCATCTTGTATTTAAATTTTCTAAAATATTTATTATTTCAGTAATTAAAACTTCTACAATAAAACCTCCTAGTATTGAAGATTTATATTTTTAAAGATATTAATTATTTAGTCAAAATGTCTGTTAGTGATTATATGGTTGGCTAGTGTTTATTTTTAACCAATAATAATAATTGGTCATAACACCTGTAAAAAAACTGTATTTGATTTTGTAAATTTGTGATTGAATTTATTACAATTAGATGATTATTTGTTATTTTATTTATTAAATATTTATTTAAAAGTTTATTCATATAAAATTTTGATTTTTAATTAATGACGAAAAGTTAAGTGAAAATCACTTGACTGGCACACGCTAGTTTTTTTTAAAACAATCTCAAACCAATTGGGCACGTTTACTTTTTTATTTTATCTGGACTTATTTTCCTTTCTGATATCTAATCAAGTAACGGGATTCTTTTCCCTTTGCTCTGCTTTTTGCATTGAAATGCATTTATTTCATTTCGAGTCGAACAGCCAGCGGGGCAAGTGCGTAATATTTGTGTTTTATTGGTGTCGCGTTTTGTGTATTTCTTCTGACAACTGCTTTTTTGAGAATTGTTCAAACCTTAATGATAGACAAGGTAAACATTTAAATACAATTTTTAAAATCTTTTGGATAACTTAATTATTTCAAAAATAAAAAACACCTCATTTCTACATCTTATCTTATCTTATTATATTAAACGAGCAATTCTTGTATATAGATATAGTTTACAGGGTTTTTGTGTTGACAATTCGATCTTTCACGGTCTCATATTCTGCTAAGTTGTTTTTAATGGGTTTTTTGTTAATTGAAATAATAATTCACAGGTTGTTTGAATAAAAATTTATAATGACACTTTTTTCAATGTTCATTTAATAAAATTAATTGTTTTTTATTTTAAATTCCAGTACTAGATCATTACAAATATTATTATATATTAGAATTTGCCAATTTAATTAATTAAAGGTAATTTTCTATAAAATAATTTATTAGAATATCAATTTCATTCTCTTAAAAAATCCGACAATTCGAAGGATTTAAAAGGGTCAAAGTTAGAATCTCGGTGTATATTAATATTACTTTTAATTGCAATTACATTCAAAACTTTGTGGCCAGACGTCTTGATGATGGCCATAAACGTTGGTAAAAATATAAATTAAGTTTTAGTTAAATTTTATTTTATTTTGGGCGCGATTAAAAATCGACCTTTTTAACTGAATTTAAAATTAAAAATAATATTAATATATCGCTTTTAACTGAAGCATAAAATTACCGACCCTCGCTCGGTTTTCCAGGTACTAATGTATTCTTTATGGTGGATATCATATTTCTACACTATTAACTATCTTTTTTGATTAACAAATAATAAAAGTACATATTAGTCTATTTTATCTGCGGCCGGATAAATTTTTTTTTAAATTTATACACGACTAATAACTCATGAGACTTGATAAGTACTCCAATTTTTAGCGAAATCGTTAGAGCGGTTTTCGAGAACCCGATTCTCTCTCTCTCTCTATCTATATATATATATATATATATATATATATATATATACAAGAATTGCTCATTTAATAATATAACATTAAAATATCTCAATTCTTTCCCTGTATTGAGAGGCAATAGCAAATTTCCTAAATAAGGGAAGGGAGGCTGGCCATTATTATTATTATTACACTCACATGTAATTAATTCAATGAGAGCTTCTATTTGTCTTGGTATTTTCTAATCTTACCAAACAGCAACATTGGAATTTGAAATATTCATTATTTAAATTAAGAATATTTATCGTACTTGTTCTGATGTATTTATTTTATTCGTTAATCTTCTACGAGTTTATCTCTATGTAAGAAACAGCATACGAAAAACATTAATTCTGGAATTTATTTTATTTTTGTATTTTTATATTATTCTTGAACTTAACAAGATTTAGCAAAACTCATGAAAATGATCTGTCGAGAGTCCAAGTAAATATATTTGATCTCTCAGGTAAAATCAGTTTTTATTTCTTGATTAAAAATAGGAAGTGATTGCTGGAATTAATGTAGCTAGAAAAGATCACAAGGGAAAATATCATTCAGCATTATTCATAATTTTAGTCCGGAAATTGGATTGTGGAATTATTTAAGGTGGCGATGAAAATATTATTATATAATCTCCAATAAAAATAAATTTTTAATTATAGTATATATGTCATTTCATGAATATCCTATATTAAAAAAAAGAGTAAATATAAATTATAATTATTCGATATATTAATTAATTTTAGAATAATAAATAATAATTATTATATTTAATTAGATATAATATTGATTTTCATTATTAATATATATATTCATGGGAATATTGAAATTTCCTCTGTTTTATTTATTTATTTATACAATTTTTGGTCATTTCCTTTTTTTATATTATATATATCAGTGATGTGTGTTCCATGGATGTTGTAGATGCGGCGCATCCCTAAAATTTCAAACATTTAGAGTATTTTCATAAATATATAAGGACGACTTCAAAATTTAAGGTGGATCTTTAAATTTTCAAATTATTATCCGTTATTTCAGGTATTTCTATAAAAACATTTTTTGTTTTGAAAAGTATATTGGTTCTCGAAATGAAATAAAATTGTTGCATAGTTTCAAGGGGCAATTAAAATCAATGATTTTCCGAAAAGGGTGCGATTAGAAGACTTGAAATCACTGCCTGGTATATCTTCCAGTTCAAGCATGTCAAAGACAAGTTCAGACCAGTTTTAGTCGAATAAAAAATTATTCTCGCTTAGAAACTATTAAAATAGAAATAATACGAAAAAGGAATAAATAAAGATGATTGGAGAATTTTTGGACTAATCCATTACTAAAGCTAAGATTAAAATAAAATTTCAAAAAATGAAGGGTACTTACTTTTTTGGACAGCATTTGCTGGTTGAAAAGTCACCAACCGCCACTGATATATATAACATTATATATATATATTAAAAATACAAATCTTTAACAAAACAAAAATAGTACACGTTTATTTTCAACCAATTACCATTGAAAAAGAGAGAAATTCTCCCGAAAGTTTTGGTTGAAAATAAACGTGTTCTGGATTGTTTTGTTAAAGATTTGTATTTTTTAATATTTTATATATAATCAATAGATAATATTTTCTTTGATATATATATACATATTTATGTTGTTGTTTTTTATTTAAAAAATAATACATCTTTACAATTCACTCACTTTTATATTTCTGAAATAATTCAAAATAAAAAAAATCTTTTCATTTTTTCGAGTTAGTTTTACTTTCGCGACTTTCTATAATTGTATTTATTAGTGCAGTGTTCTTCAACCTTTGTCATACCGCAGAACCCTTTTTGTAGATATTTTTTTATGGAACCCTTCGTTCAGTAGCCCACCCAGATTTGATTTTAGGTTGGGGGGTGTCTTATTACATATTACATGTTATGAACAATGTGCTTCCTTGCCTTTGTTATAAAAACTTTATACAAAATATCAATTTGCATTTATTCAAACAAAAAAATAAATATTCCATATAAAATGTAAAGTATTTGTATTATAAATTGAATATTAGCATTGAGTCGCGGGACCCCTAAAGCGTTTGAGTGGAACCCTACGGTTCCGCGAAACATTGTATTAGTGGATCTTTTTTCATAATAGTAGGTATTTGAAACTATTCGTACTTTATATCGCTCTATAAAATTCCGTGTTTTAAGTGAACAAAATATTTCTTTGAATTCTTCAAATCTTTTAAAAATTTTATTCTTTCGTTTATATTTAAATAATGAAGAAATTGTATTTCTATGAGTTCTTCAGGGACTATAACTTCCAGACTCTCTTCACCTTTCCCGCATTCCATAAATTTCAATTCTTAAAGATTCATTTTCACAAATATCTTGTACTTCAATCCATCCCTTTAATTCGTTCTTTTTTTTCTTCTAAGCCAAAATCAATTCTAACTTATAGGTGTAACATCTTCTTACGTCCTTATAATTAAAAAAATCAAAGGCAATCTCTCTTTTAAGACTTAATAAAAATAATTAGAAGAGGCTTTGAACGAGATCAATCAAAGTTTAGTAGGCGAAGTTAAATTTAAATTAATACAAACAAGAGTAAAGTTTTACTCTTTCGGAAAAAAGAGCAAAATAAACGAATGAGTATCAAGATAATCGAAGTGGACATAAAAGAAGTAAAAGGATTTCGCTATCTAAGAAGTAAAATACAATGGGAGAAGTAAAAATAAATAAATAATAATTAAGCCAAAAAAGAATTTGATTCGAAACAAAATTTATAATGATCTTAATAAATTAATCTAGTAATAGAAAAACGTTGTTCAAGAATCATGATTTGAATAGTATATATTCTGTATTAGCATGAAACGAGTTAAATGAAAATCAGAGGGGAAGAGTTAAGATGTATCCCAACAAAAGCACTTTTGTAAAAAACGGACAAATTTTTCTCGATTTTCAAAAAATGTCTAGAACTCGAAAACTATGAGATTTTAAAAAAAATTTATTTTTTAGATTCTGGACTGTCATAAACTGGCCTATCCCCTGATAACGGTTTATCGCTGAGTCATGATCACCCTGTATATAAATTTCAATATTTACCTATCTATACAAATAAAAATGTACTAAGTGATATGTTGAAGGATCTCCGAAAGTTCTTCACCGATTTCTTTGAAATTTTCACACAACATTCCATTCAAATACACGAGTGTTTTTATATATAGTGATTTTATAGATATCACACCTGTGGTATGTAAAAATATTTTTTTTGAAGAAACAAAGCCAGCGCTTCTCTGGGGGTAAAAGCAAACAAACAAGATGGCCGATAATAGCTTTTTGGAAATCTTTCAACTGTCAATATTATTTTTGGTTAAGGGAACAATTTTTACAAGTAATATATAATACATTTACTGTTTTAATACCTATTCAATAATTATTTGCATTTTCAATTTATTTTCAAAACTATTATTATTTTTTAAATATATTTAAATTTTTGATCAAATCATCGCGTGGTCGGGTCAGCTATTATCTACATACATTTTAACCATAAAACGAAACGCTCCCCGCCAGGGGCTAGGTGACGCCGGACCAAAGGCCCGGGCGTCAGCTAGTATTATATATATATTTAAATTAAATTAAATTTTTCATTATTTTCGTATAAAGATTTATGTATCTTATCTGATAAAAATCTGATTAAAAAAATGTGCTGCTTAAAAAAAATTATATTAGTTCGGCTTATATACATGGTTTCTATACAGGGTGGTCCCGAATTCATGGTACAAACGTTAATGGTAGGTACAGGACATTGTAACAATGAGTTATTGTATAGGAATGTATAGTCGCAAGTGACGCGGTGAGGCGTAAACAGGGGAAATAACGGCTATACATTATACATACATTATACACTATATTACTATTACACTACATATACATATTACATATACTTATTACACTATACATTCCTATACAATAACTCATTGTTACAATGTCCTGTACCTACCATTAAAGTTTGTACCATGAATTCGGGACCACCCTGTATATAGTAAATGTATTTATTAAATACATTAACCGATTTCGATGCAGGTTCGGACTGGTCTAGCCTCCCCTCCGACCCTGAAGATTCCCCGCTACCCCTCCCCTCCCACTTGACTGACCAAGCCATTGACCAGGCCAATTAGTAAGCCGGCGCCTCGGACTCGTCTCATCATCTTAAATTCTGACGCTCGACATAATTACATCCCTTTGTGCAATAAAATTTATTTTACTATTTGAGTGATATTTATTTGAATTTGTTATTGAAAGAGTAGTTAATTGACTGAAAACCAATCAAATTAAATGGTATCTTAACCGAATTTTTAAACAATTTTCTTTAGCGTCCTAACAGATTGAAAATAAATCCGTTGGCTTGTTATTTTTATTCTAAACAAAAAAAAGATTTTCTTTTAAAATTTTTTTACAAATTTAATCACATTATTAACTCAGATTTCAATATTGAAAAGTTTCTTGCCTCTTCTCTGAAAAAATTTCATATAATTCCCAGGTTAATCAATTGACTCAATAGAAATTAAATAATCCTCTCTATTACAGCATATTTTAGTAGACTGATGAGTTAAAGATTTGAATTGTATATTTTTTTATTTCAAACTAATAATTTTAGTTTTATTTTGCAGACCAGGAAAGTAGGCCAAGAGTTCACCATGGGTAGTGCTATCCTATGCTTCTTCGAGAGTCGAGAAAATGTAAGTTTCTATCTAATATATTATTTTAATACACACTTGGTGGTCTGATTTAGATTTGAAACTTTTATATAAATTTTATAAATCAAAAGAAATCTTTTTTAAAGGACAATTTAGAAACGTTTATTAAAAATCCAGACGTATCAGGAGAAATTCTCCCTATTTATCAATGGAAATTTAAAAATTTTAAAAACCAGTTAATTAGTTGCTTTATCATTTCTATCCTAAAGCAACTATTTTTTTCAAATTTTAGAAATTCCATTAGTAAAAGACAATTTCTCTTGAAACGTCTGAATTGTTATCAAAAGTTTCTAGATTGTTCCATAAAAAATATCTCGATTTATTGAGATTATTATTCTATTCCATGTGCTTTTATTTTTCATTTTTGTAAACATATTTTAACTCTATATAATAGACTTTGCATTCAATTTTATTATTATTAGTATTAAAATAGTTATCTTGTGTTAAGGAGAAGTAGACGCTATTGATAAATCTAGTACTATTCTTGATTAATAGAAAATTCTTTATTTCGTGTCTGAGCTTGTTTCAATGTCTCCAATGGATTATGAGCTTGTGTCGACATGTATCCTGGATTATTATAAAAGTGCCCAAGCTTATATTTTGCACACATTTCTTTCTATACCAAGGTGAGAAATTCTACCCCAATTGGATTTCATCGCATTAGTAAAATGAAAATTTCTCTTGAAACGTCTGAATTTTTAACAAACGTTTCTAGATTGTTCCATAAAAAATATCTATATTTATTTATGAAATTTATATTGGTAAATCAATCATATTGAGCTTTTTGAATTATTTTTTTTTAATCGGTTTACTTTTTGTTTTCAAATAGAGCCCTTTCGTTAAGGGGAAATGTTGTAGGTTCTTGGTGAAACATATTAAATAAAGTAAAGAAAATTTTTTAGAAATTTTTTAAAATTTAAAATTTTTGTGAAACATACATAGTATTTTATATTTAAAATTTTAAAAAGTTTCTAAAAATTTTTTCAAAAATTTTCTTTATACTAAAGTCTTTTCATTTAGATTTATTATTTTTACGTGCAATTTGAGTTTTAATATGTACTGAAATCGATGCAATGTTTATGCTTTCTTTTTTATTCGATTTGATTAAATTCCAATTCATTGTAATTATGTGTTAAAATTAGTGGATTGCTAATAAAATAGATTCTAGTCAATTGGTCGGGATTCCTCTAGGAGCGCTCAGCGCATTCATTTCACAGCTTCTTATCTAATCACATTTATTCTCATTTTCAAGCATACTCTGATCGATTTCGTGAATTTCTTTTTCTTTAAAAATAATATTTTATTTTATCAAAATTATTATCTTTCGATAAAAAATTTTTCTTGAATATTTTCATACAGAACAAGTCATGTCTTGTTCTATTTCGATAAATTAAATTTAACATTTTTTCTCAAATATTTATATCTTTTTGATTTTTCTACGTCTAGAATATAGTCTATAAAGATAGATTATTAAAAAAAAATACCATTTGATGCCTAAGAATTTGAACGACCCAATCGAAAGCAACTAGATCTTTTAATGTAAGAACGTGCATTGTGATTAACCCTCAGATAGATGACCATTAAAGAATCATATTTTATTTAAAAAAAAATTTCTTGTCTTAGAATTATCTATACCAACAAAAACACACTTAGAAAAAAGGCAAAGTTCGATTAATAAAAACAGTTTTCAAAAAAATAGTTAGATCTAATGTGCTGCCAAGTACAATATCATCAACTCAACTTAAATTAAGCATGTTTTTCATTTTAAATATCCATCTATATTTATTTATTTCACATTTTTAGTTGAAGGGAGGAGGACCTATCAAACTATAATAATAATAATTATAGTGATAGTGATTTAATTAATGTTCAAACGTTTCGTGAGAAATGTTTATTTAACTCTAAAAAATTATAAAATTAGTTGCTTTAAGAAAGAATAATAATATTAATATTTGTATATTTTGAAATCACAGACAGTAACTTTAAATTTGCTTATATATGAGTAGTTCAGAAATTCATCTGATTCCACTTTTGGAAAATTGATAAAAAATTTTTAATTCTTAATCAACAAATTAGATTTATTATTTTTGTACAAAACTCCTGGCCTTGGTTTACATCAGTAAAGCCATCTTTTTATTTTTTCTGAAATTGTTTTCTAATGAATTTGGGATTTAAAAAACATATTTTTTTTGGTTTATGGACTTAATTGGATTGGCCTCTGAACGGTTTATATATAGAGGTATATATTATACCTAAACTTAAATTTGCATAGGTTATTCCTAAGCAATATTCAAAAACATTTAGATTATTCCTAAAAAATACCAAACGCCTGAATATTATACAAATTATACAATCTCTCCTATAACTCTGGAATATTTCCGGAAGCCTGGAAACTAGCCAGAATCCAACCAATTAAGAAAAAAGGCGATTCTTCCAACATAAAAAACTATCGACCCATAACAATCACTTCTGTCTTATCCAAAATCATGGAAAAGGCCATCAACGAGCAAGTTTTACGACACTTAGAGTCAAATAAATTTATCCACGATAGGCAACACGGCTTCAGGCAATCCCGGTCAACTGGTGACATCCTAGCATATGTAACTCATATCTGGAACAAAACCTTGGAGGCCGGGAATGAGACCCTCGCGGTAGCTTTAGACATTTCAAAAGCCTTCGATATGGTCTGGCACAAAAATCTTCTTGCCAAATTGACCTCCGTCGGCCTTGCATCGAAACTCTGTAAGTTGCTCGAAAGTTTTCTTTCAGACCGTAGTAATAAGGTTGTCATCGATGGAATATCATCTTCCCCCTTCCACACCAACGCTGGAGTTCCTCAGGGATCGGTTATCTCCCCTACACTTTTTCTTATCTATATCAACGACCTTCTAAACTTGCCCTCCAATCCGGTACATTGTTACGCAGATGACAGCACCCTACATAACGCCCCTGCATCGCATAAAAACCGTGCAGACATTGCCTCTTCAATTAATTAAGATCAGCGACGATATATATATATTTGTTTATAAAATATAGATTATAGACTTTTTGACCGTTAGTCTTTTTTGGGCCTGTTCTCGCTAATAATTGTATTCTGATATCAGGGTCCATCTATAACTCCATGCCTCCCTTGGATATTTTGCAAGAGAGCTCCAGTTTGAATCATTTAGATTGTTAAAGTATATTTTAGAGGGGATAATAGGAAAAAAAAGGGAGGGTAAAACCTAGATATTATCCCTAGTTAAAAGAAAGTTATGGGATGTGGAACTTTTAGAGTTGGCATGAGGGATTAATAAAAGTGAATAGTCACCAAGAAGATATTTTCTATTTGAAAATTAATTCGCAGTCAATAAAAATATATACTTGCTTATAAGGAGTAAACAACTTAACCTCACAGGAAAAAATAATAAAATTAATGGAGGCAATTAGCTTATTATTACAATCAAGTTAATTTTCTATATTTAGATAATTATACACATTTTATAAAAAATAAATAAATAAACTAATAACGATCATGTTTCATGTAGAAGAGCTAAACAAGGAGGGGGGGGGGGGGCAAGAGGGTCAAATGCCCCCAGGCCCGGACTTTTAGTGGGTCCGGGTGGAAGGTTGATTTTTTTTTACACAACAGTAAACTATTGGTTATCTGCGAGGCCCATAGGAAAAACAAGAAAAATAGACTAATGACCTATCTGTAAATTAAAATATTTTTACCTTTTAATGAAAAAATACTGGTACAATTTTATTCACATCTTATCGCAAAATAAGTTTCGTCCTGATTATGAACAGTTTTTAAATTTCCATTTTTTTTAAATTATATTGATGTGAGAAGGAGACACACCAGAAGGTCCATCCCCTAAAGGCCTGTATGGGCTGGCCTCCTCCATCGTGAAAATAACAGAGTAGAAGGAAAGAAGCCGGGATCATGAGCCAAATCTCAGAAAGTTAGATACAATCCAATATCCAATTTACTAAGTTTTTAGGGGCTTCGAGCAGTGGTAAATTCTCCGATCGATAAATTAGGTTTTTAAATTTATCTCCTACTTAAATTTCATTACTATTGTTTATTTTAAAGTTATCTAATATAAACATACAAACATTTATAATTTCTTTCAACATATGGAGCATTATACATTGGAAGGGACCCATACTCATGTTTTCCCAGAGGCCCGGAATTTTCTGGGCGGCCCTGGGTAATTAGATTTATACCTATATATAATATATTAGGTTGATGCATAATTATGGAACGTTTTTTAAAAATATTTTTATTCAGCAAAAACAATAATAAAATTTAGCAAAAACATGTTTAAATGATTATTCGGGAACGTATTCACCATCTACTTCAATAACTGCTTCCCATTTGCTTGGCAGTCGGTCGATTCCACGGGCGAAGAAGTCACGATTCTTGAAGGCAATCCACGCTTTGACATCGGCCACCAAGTCATCCAAATCGTCGTAGATCTTAGTCTTTTGCCGGTTTTTCAAAGAGCGGTTGATGTGATAGTCCGTCGGTGCTTCGGTCGGTGGGTAGGTCCGATGTGGGAGTAGATCTCAGCCCTTATTGGCGTAACATGTGGACGTGCGTTATCGTGATGGAACACGACGTTGTTCTTTTTGAGCGGTCTTTTCGCCTCGATTGTACCGTGAAGACGGTCAAGCTGTGCCAGGAACCCATCCAGCCAATTTCCATACCTTGCCAAGCTTTTTGAGGCGTCGAACGATCGTTGATTGGTCAACATTGAAGTCTGCAGCCAGCATTCGTGTTGTAAGGCTTTCATCCTCTTCCACGGCTATCAGAAGAGCCCGATCATCAAAATCCGATGGCCGACCTCTTCCTTCTTTATCCCCCAAATTCGTGTCACCTGATTTGAAACGAACAAACCACTTCCGTATTGCACTATCATTAATTGTTCCTTCGCCAAAAAGTTCGTTGAGATCGCGAAATGACTGTGCTGCCTTCCATCCTTTCTTGTAGTGGTAGAGCATAATATGACGAATATGAATATGGTTTTCGACACGCATTTTTATTAACTATAAATAGAGAAGATTTTTTTTTTTTTTGGCTTTTCGGCCATGGTAGCCATAAGCCATTTACGATACTATTTATTTTTATTTTTAAATTTGTCTCTACCTCGGGGGTCAGATTTTAGCCGGATGCCTCGAGCCGGATTCGAACTCGGGTCCTCTTGGTTAGCTGGCTGACATGCTACCGCCTAGCCTACCCGACCCCCAAATAGAGAAGATTGTTTTTATAAAAAAATAAACAAAATGCCATTTTTGGCTAAAGAAAAACGCGCCAATACAAACGTTCCATAATTATGCATCAACCTAATATAATTAATAGTCGTAAAGTGTGACTAATTTAATTATTTGAATTGAATCGCCTTGAAAGGTTATATATTACTTTTTTACTAAAAAATTATTTAATACGTGTTTTAACCTATAACCATAGATTGTCATTTGTTTTTATTTTGCAATTTTTTTAACATATTTCAACTCTATATAATAGACTCTGCATGTCATTTTATTATTAGTATTAAAATAATTAGCATGTGTTAAAGAGAAGTAGACGCTATTGATGTAACTCGTAATATACTTAATTAATAGAAAATTCTTTATTTCGTGACTGAACTTGTTTCAACGTCTGGACATGTATCCTGGATTATTATAAACGTGACCAAGCTTATATTTCGCAACCTTTTCTTTCTATACCAGGGGGAGAAATTCTACCCCAATTGCATTTCAGAGAATTTTTTTTTTAATTTTTATCTTTAATTGTTTTTAAAATATTTTCAATGAAATATTATTTTTTCGAAATTTCGGTAGATTCTTTTCATTTGCTTTTAAGGAAAGAAAAAATTTATAGAATGCATTTTTTCATTAAATAATTATATACAATGAATTTATTTTTATTAGGTAAATTTTTTAATCAAATAAATAAGAATTAACATATATTTATTATATGTGATGTTCATTTTAGAAAATCAATTCATACGAAATTAGTTTTCAATAAAATTAATCATTTATTTTTCCTAATAAAATTTCATTAGTACGCTTGAAAGCTAAAGCCTGCTGGGCGTGTTTAATTTGATAATAAAATTTCTAAATCAAAATGATTTAATTTTTCATTTTCCTAAAAAAATTCGAATTCGATTTTTTTCCCAATTTTTCAGATAGCTTCAATCCAAAAATTGAAAATCTCTCTATCTATATGCGTGTGTGATCAAATAAAATACACATTTTTTGACACTAGAACGAACTGAACGATTCTTTGTTCTTGACTAGTGATAAGAATGGGGAATCCGGACCGTCAAAAAATATAAATTATGAATTTACGTTTTGGAATTATCGTGGATTATTGAAATCTTGACAGATCGAAATTCGATATTCTTATGGGCCTGAATGAATATATCATATTATTTTAATAGACTTTTAGTGGTCTGATTTATATATATGTTATAAATCAAAAGAAATCTATTTCAGATACCTTAAATCCAAAAAATTGAAAATCTCTCTCTTTATCTATTTGCGTGTATGATCAAATAATAAACATATTTTTTCGCACTAGAACGGACTGAACGATTCTGCGTTCTTGACTAGTGATAAGAATGGGGAATCAGGATCGTTCGACATAAAAAAAAAATGAAATTTTCATTTAGCAGGAGTGGGACAAACGTTGATAAAAAAAAATTTTTAAGAAAAAATAAAAACCGACTTCTAAAAAATTAAATGCAACAAATATAAAAATACACTAAAAGGTATAAAATAATTATTATCTTATTTAGTTACAACTAAACGACGAAATATTAACACGAAATTACTTTTTGAAGTTGGTGCCAAACATATACCTTTTATGAATCGCACTCGACGGATCTTACTTAGTACGTTTGGCGGGTACGCTCGCTTATATGTATAGTAATTTCAATAATATAGCTTAAATAGATTTTGAGATATGGACCTGAGAAAATAGCTAATTTTGGCACTCACTCACTCACTGACAGATCATCAAAACCTATAGGTTACTTCTAATCATCCCAGCATCATAAACTTTCACCTGCTAGTAGAGTTTGGGATACAAACAAAGGAAAAATTCCAAAAATCCAAACTTTCTATCTTTCAACCACAAAGTGTCAAAAATGAAAATTCTAGCCCGAAGGACCAAACTTAACCAAATTTTGTACACATATTCTGTGGGCCCCCTAAATGCAAAAACTAACCACACAAAATTGGTGGGGGGGTCAAAAATGAAAATTCTGCCCTGTTGGACCAAACTCAACCAAATTTTGTAAACATATTCTGTGGGCCTCCTGAAAGCTATAAATGCAAAAACTAACCACTCAAAATGGGAGGGGGGGGGGTCAAAAATGAAAATTCTAGATCGTTGGATCAAACTCAACCAAATTTTGTATACATATTCTGTGGGCCAACCCTCCTCATAGCTTACAAAAAGAAGAGATAACTCAACCAAAACATTCTGTAAAAAAACAGGCCAATTTCGAAAAAGTAGTGAAATCTAGTGTATAGCCAAGTTAAATTCGCCAAGAATAATTAAATTGAGAAAATAGTAGATCTCTCAACTTAATTATTCTTGGCGAATTTAACTTGGCTATACACTAGATTTCACTACTTTTTCGAACTTGGCCTGTTTTTCCACCGAATGTTTTGGTTGAGATTATATTTACACAAAAACAGGTCCACGGAAAAAGGAATATTGGACAAAATTTCCCAAATATTTGGATAAATAAATAAAAAACCACCATTTAAAATTTAAAAAACTGCTCAAAAATAAGCCTTTAATTTAATTACTTAATAGTATCTAAATATTATTAAGAATATAAAAATCCTGCTTCTCCAGGCTTATAAAAATATTTAAGATTTCATTATTCAAAAATTAATTAATACAGATACATAGCAAGACATTTTTTAAAAACATTTTTTCTAAAAAAATCTTAATATCCTGTGGTTATGTAAAAATGCAAATAAAATTGAATAAATATACGAGGGAAGCTGGAATTTGGTAGTTATAAATTTGTTTTTAAATTATCTCTCCCCTAATTTATTAATTCATTGTTTTTTTAATGAAATAAAAGCCGCCAAATGCGAGCTTAGCTGAGGATTCTAGGATTGTGTAGAGGGGCAGCATCCTGCGAGGCAACTTCATAAACTCAGCCCTTTTCAAATTAAAAATTATTTTCAATTATTAAATTAGGGAACGAAGAAAATATTTTTATATTGCCTTTAGACAAAAGGATCAGCTGAGATTCGAGCCCGGGATCTTCGCATGTGAGCTGCGATGCCTTTATAAGAGCCTTAGCTCTTATCCTCTCTCCCATTGATCCCCGAACTCAAGCTAATACCTAATGTCTATATGAATTTAGAATTTCATTTTTATTTAATCTTTTTAATCTCTTCCTCGTTCATTTTTCGCAGCTCTGTAGTTGGCTTGACTAATTAAACTATATCAAAACGCCACCCACCCGATCGCGAACCCAAAGGAAAATAATTTTTTTCTTCACTCCAGGGCGCAACCACAATGAGGCCGCGTCGAATGACAATTATAAATTAAATTAAATTAAGGAACGAAGAAAATATTTTTATAGACAAAAGGATCAGCCGGGATCTTCACATGTGCGCTGCGATGCCTTTATAAGAGCCTTGCTCTTATCCTCTGGGCCACTGATCCCCGAACTAATTTAATTTAATTTATAATTGTTTTTCGACGCGGCCTCATTGTGGTTGCGCCCTGGAGTGAAGAAAAAAAATATTTTCGACCTTTGAGTTCGCGATCGGGTGAGGGTCGTTTGGATATAATTTTAAGAGATCTTTTCAACGATTTCTCACTTTTTAAAATGCGCGAATTTTTTTCATCATCACTTTGCCGAGTAACCTAATTTTTTGGGGGGACTTTGACTATTGGACTATCTACGGATCACCAAGCTATAACTACAAGCCGAATTTCTTTAATAGATTATAAACTGACTTTTAACACTAATGACAGTCAGACAACCAAGTCTCTTCATAAAACTTCCAATTTTCACCATTTCCGCACATATATAACCCTAAATTTAAGTATGGGCTGAAAATGTACTATAAATGTAATCTTCCTTTCAGGTTTTCCTCTCTTTCCTTCAGATTTCAATCTTGTTTAAGCCTGTGATTTACTCTAATGTCCATTCTATCGCCTATCAGTTTTGAGAGAACAAAACCAAATTAAGTTTATTTACTTTAAATAGGTTCGTCTGAATCTGCTTTGCTCTTTGAAGGCTATGGGATAGAAAAAACACATGGCCGCACCGGCTGTTAATCATGATTAGAATCAGAATATATATCATTTGTTTGGTCAATACCTCCGGTGGGTCTATTCATATTAGACCTGTCAAAATCACAAACTTCTTCTTGAACAAATGTTATATGAGGATTAGCTTATCTCTAAATTCATCGCTGATAAATAGGTTCTATTTCGATAATCATGTACTTTCAAGTAAAATATTTTGAAAATGTTATAGCTATTTCCTTATTTTGTTAATATCCATTGAGATGGGAAAGCTATGCTCGCCAGCATGCTCAAGTATTGGTTTTTTTGCCTATTCTTTTAATGAAATGTCTGAAACGGAAAGAAAAAACATTTTCAAACATATTTAGTTTAATGTCTATCTTAATTCTAATAGCTAATAACTATAGAATGAAAAAATATATAAAGTTCGTTTCAGTCTGAAAATAGTTGAAATTTCATTACAAAGAACTGGTAATATGTATTATTGATGATTTTAGATTATAATATAAAACTATCATACCCAATAGAAACTGGCTAAATGGACTTAGTATCCGAAGCTAAAAAAAATTAAACATATTTCCTTATAATTTTGATTTATAGCAGTTGCTCAATAAGAGCATGCGAAGTCGGCTGGTAGTCCCTCTATAATTTCAACGTCTATGATTTAAAAATCTGTAAAAAATTCTGAAAATCGACGAGCTTTGAGCATTTTTGACGAAAATAATTTTTAAAAGTATAAAATAATTTTGATGACAAAGGAAATAAACTGCAACGGATCGTTGCTAAACTTTATCCAAATTCATTTGAAATATTAATATCTTTATTCCTTTATTATTAATCAGATATCACATGAAATTTGCAGTTCATGTTGACTTTATTTCAAAAATAATGGTCGATTCTCATTTAACAGTCGAGGAATAACCATTCTACATTCGATTTTTGACATTTCGGTTGTTATTGGTAATCATTGGTGAAGAGGTGGAGAAATCGACTTAAAATCAAAAATAGCGATCGATTCTAATCTAATACTTGAGGAATAACAATTCTACATTAGATTTTTGACGCTTCGATTATTATTGGTAACCATTGCTGAAGACATGCAGGAATAAACTTAAAATCAAAAATAAGTGGCTTTAGCCTAGTAATAGCTAGCTATCGTTACCACTTTATTTTTATTTATTTAGTAGCTATATTAATATAGCTATTTAATATTAGTTTTAATCGCAGTTAAAACACATGAAGCTATTAAACAAATAAGAAATGTAAAGTTGACATCGAGACAAAGTTGCTAACGTTAGTTCAATTGTAGATATATTATATAAATTTGAATTTGGTTGTGTATTCTACACATTTATTATAGAAATTATTAATATAAAAGCCGATATTTCATATTATTAATATTTTATAAATTATAGGAATTCGAATGAGGGCTGGATAGACTTTCAAATAAAATAAGAAAGTCTAAGTTAAGCCGGATGCGGAGACTTGAAATCATACAACTATAAAGCTATAAAATGTGGGTGTACCGCAAAAAATTTAGGTGATTGAGAAAAACGGATGCGATATTCGATATCAGCACATCTGAATACATAAAGATCACTTAGTTTTATTTAAAGAAAAATTTCATTGTTTATCAGTGTAATCTTCAATCTTTGAGAATCCCAGCTCGACAATCATCTTCAATATTATTGACAAATTGTAAATTCTTTAAATTTCTCCAATTTTAAGTTCTCATTAATTTTAAACATTAAAATAAAACTACACGAAATCTGATATCTTTATTATAATTTGTTAAAAATAAATACAAATGTATAAATTGTGAATGTATGTTGAACAATAATAGAAGGCGCAAGTGGCTGAAGAAATTGATCGCAATGTCCGTCCTTGGGTTGCTCGGGAGTCGAATGGGTCAGCGGGCTCGCGGTTACAAACAGGTCGTCTTGAGGAATCTTCTACGAGACAGGTCGGAGCGAAATCTTGATGTCATTTCATAAATTCTCCAGCCAATTACACCGGTCTTTTTTTCCAGCAATATCTCAGACTAATTAATGTATTTCGACCAAATTTGGTAACTTTAAATGGAACGAAACGTGATATATTAATATTTAGATCAAAAATCATCCCTTTTATAGTTAAATCCTTTAGATTGACTTTTAATAGGTTGCAGCTTAATCCTGCTTTAAACGTAATTAGTGATTGAGAACCGCCCGTTTGACTACTTTCTATTTTCTAGAAATCTATTATTTTATTTTTTTCTTCTTCACTGAAATTACACTGAGCAAATTGTTACTAAATTTATTTAAATTATTTAAAGTAATAAATCCGCTATGCTCTAAATTTTTGCGACCCCCCCCCCCCCCCCCGCTATTTTATTATGTTTTATTTTATTATGTTACAAATATCAGATCCGTACAACATTTTTATTAATTTTTATAATTAGGTATAGGGTCACGACCCACACTTTGAAAAACACTGGTCTAGAAAGTTCAATTTTGGCATAGGGGTGCAATTGATTAATACAAACTGTTAAAGGAGATAATAAAAGAGTCTGTCTTGTGCTGGAAAAATATTATTTTTTTTATTTATTTATAAAATAGTTTCGAGGACTTTGTTCTCTTTTCAGTCTATTCCAATTGATTAACAGGAATTGATGTATGAAACAGCAGAAGACACACTCTTTTATTGTGTCTTTTAATTTATAAAAATTCTGCTCGTCTCTGCAAAAAGAACCTTTCAATATAATACAAACTGTTGTGATAAATTTCAGCTCATCACTTACAACCATTCAGGAGCTACACATTTATTTTTTTCTGATTATATGCATTTTTTTAACCGACTTCAAAAAAAGGAGGAGGTTCTCTATTCGACTGATTTTTTTTTTGTGCCTCCGCCAATTGTGAATTGATTTTGAAAAAATTTCGTAGGTATTAGACCTTTTTTGTTAGGTTTGTTCAGGCCTAACTTCTTTGTTTATGAACCAATTTCGATGATTCTTTTTTTATTGGAAAGAGGGTATCTTAGGGATGGTGCAATATTAATTTGGTCAAGTTCTGATAATAGGATCACTATTAATAACATCACTAAAAAGAGAAAAATAAAAAATTTTAAGAAAAAAATAAAACCGACTTCAAAAAAATTAAATGCAACAAATAAAATACACTAAAAGGTATAAAATAATTATTATCTTATTTAGTTACAGCTAAACGAAGAAATATTAACATGAAATTACTTTTTAAGTCGGTGCCAAACATATACTTTTATGAATCGCCCTTGTCGGATCTTACTTAGTACGTTTGGTGGGTACGCTCGCTTATAGGTATAGTTTGTTTGGCACCGACTTCAAAAAGTAATTTCATGTTAATATTTCTTCGTTTAGTTGTAACTAAATAAGATAATAATTATTTTATACCTTTTAGTGTATTTTATTTGTTGCATTTAATTTTTTTGAAGTCGGTTTTATTTTTATCTTAAAAATTTTTTATCCAAAAGCATTGAAGCTAAAAAGTCTAAACTTTATTCACTTGGTTGATTTGAAAATACTTGGCACAAGAACAAACTTTATTTTACTTTTTGTTCATGAGTTATAGTGGGTATCGGAATTCAGATAGAGTGACAATAATTTTTCTTCGCGTTTGAAATATGACATATATCTAAGCACGGATAAATAGTTGAATGGATTGTCAGTTGCCTACAGATCGGGGGCCTCTGAATCGAATATCACCCATGTTAACATTATACGGTAGGTACTTGTCTGCAGACCCGAAGTATTAAATTCTCAGAAATTTTCCAATTTTATGTATTTGGTGGGATAAATCTTAATATGATCGTTTTATTGAATTACCTTAAAATGTTGTCATGTTGATTTGTGTCCCACTGTCATAGTTCCTAACGAGGGGTGAACCGCGATTGGAAGTAGGTGTAAGTACACGTCTTTATTTATTAATTATTTTGGAATTCATTAGATAATGCCCCTTCATCTATTGCCGCCTACTTGGAAAAGAAAGTGGAAGTAGGTGTACACGATATTAGGTCGCGGTTCACCCCTCGGTTCCTAAACTTTACCTTTTATTGTGATTATATTTCATAGACAGGTCGGTACTCTTAGTATTTGGGATGTCTCAAGTGTGTAGAAATTAATTAAATAACGTGGTGTGGGCCGGGGCGGACCATGAATTTGTTGGGCCCAAGGCTAACACTACTTGGGGGCCTACCTAATTAATCAAACTAATTACCATTTTGTCAAAAAACTGTTTTCTATAATGATGTATAGAGTATAGGAAAAAATTAGGACAATAAAATATTTTATTTATTTAATATGACTTAGATACACAAACAGCAACTGTACCATAATTTTAGATTATTATATTTATTTTTAATTTGCAATATTGTCAATTGTCTTCAATAGAGGCAGGCCCTTAAATCCACGGGCCATGGGCTGCAGCCCGAAAAGCCCATATACTATATAGATCCGGCCTGGGTGTGGGATACGATCGAAAAAGAAGTTGAACATAGGGCAAAGTAGATCGTTTTATGTTTGGCGAGAGTGTAAACAGATTAAGCTAGGCACAAAAGAATAGTTTGTAAATACAAGCTTTCCTGCCAAATTTCAGCTCATTAGCTACAAATGTTCGCATCTAATGATTCGATTTCTTTTAATTTGGAAAATTTATTAACTTCAAAAAAGCGTTCTTCTCAATGGAAATAAAAACATTTTGGCATGATAATGAACTTTCTACGAACTCTAGTTCACGATGTTTTTTTGTATTAAATCAGATTATTTAAAGTAGGTACTTTTCAAAATGAATTCTTTATTTGCCCTTGTCTTTAAAAAAATTTCAATACAATTGGATAAACAAAGGACCTCAAATTTTGCTAAAATCCTTTTTCATACTCTAGCATTGTTTCGAGTGCAGCCCATATATCTCCTCTCCTTAAATAGAATCGATTATCTAAAAGAATTCCCGAAGCTCATCGTAATATTCATTTGATTTTCTTTGTATGGACGTTTTTATTATAAATATTCTGATTATCTGTTAGGAATCTCTTTAATAATGTATGGTAGTGTCATTTAAATATAAAGATAATGTTGCAAAATGTTATAAAACCATCGATATACTTTCACATACTATATATATATACCTAGATATAGGTATAAAAACATGAATAAACCAAATTTCTTTGATTTGCTTTTGTTGAAACTTTGATGAAGACGTAATGAATTAGATTATTGTTTAAGTTCGAAAAACCAATAATTAAAAGGAAAGATAGGTTATTATTTTTTATTAATTATCTACACCAGGGGTGTCCAACCTTTTGGCTTACACGGGCCACATTTGATGAAAAAAATTTTTTCGGACCGCGGATAAAATATTATAATTCTATTGATATTTGTTATTCAAAAAAGATAGTTAATAATGTAGAAATAAGAACTTTATTATTTTTTTAGCTCATAGTGAGCTTCTAATTTTACTTTTCGTAAATTTTTTACTTGAAAATAGCTTCTCGTTTATGTAAATACATATCTACATATTTACAAAATGTGATATTATGTATTAGTAATTGTTTAAATTTTTTCCAGGCTAGATAATTATTATAATTATCGAATGGGATTAAAGAAGGATATATAATTTATTTTTTAAAAGGGTCACGGATATAATAATCCCTGACTATCCATTATTTATTGACATGTTAGAACGTGCAAAGATCTAAAAAACAAGTCCTGACAAGTTTTAGCCCAGGAGAGAAATTATCAATTAATTGTGATTGTTCTAGAAAACCCAAATTCCTTGTCTCCTTGCGTACTAGAATGATAACTATAAACTTGGTAAGTGTAGTAGCATACAAACTACTGAAATAATAAATATTTTAGAAAATGAAAATATGAGAAGAAGAATTTTTAAATTTTCGAAACTTTATTATTTTTTTTTTATCTTATATAGTAAGTATAGTTGAGCTTAAAATTTTGCTTTTAGTGAATTTTGATAAAAGCTTCACGTATTGTACAAATGTACATTCATATTTCGAAAAAGCGAATAAATATATCTCTACATATAAACCTCAATGTTTTAAGGAAATTTATGATTTTATGTTGGGCCACACTCATTGCAGTGCTTGGGCGCATGCCGCCTCCGTGCAATGGGTTGTACATCCCTGATCTACACCCTTGAAGCATTTAAAATATAACTTATTAAAATATTTATAATTATTTAAGTATAAGGGATTTTTTATATGGTTAAGGATAATTCTTAGTCGATGATTTCAATATTACCCCAGACCAGTTTTACCCTTAAAACCCGCGCTGATAATATGTTATGAAACATCCACCATGATAATCAAATAAATCATATAAAATAAGAAATAATTTTACATAGGGTGCAAAAAATATAAGTACATATAAACCTTAATTAATTGATTGAGGAGGATGGGTATAAAGTAAGTAATAAATAAAGTAAAGAAAATTTTGAAAATTTTTTTAGAAACTTTTTAATATTTAAAATGTAGAGTACTAGGTAGGTTTCATATAAATAAAAGATAAATAAATAAATAAATCTTTATTCCTCGTCCTGCTTAGAGGCACAAGTCCTCGGTGGCTAGGTCCTCCAAACATCAATACAAATTAACTACAAGAATTTAACAAATAATAAACAAGTACAAAAAAAAAAAAAAAAAATAAAAAAGAAAGAAAAAAATAGAAATGTATGCTCATTGACAAATAACATGGCCATAAATTTCTATCAAAAGACAAAAAATAATTTAAAAATTCCGCGCAAAACCCCGATACCAGGAGCAAGCGGCGCATTAGCCATACCGGCATTTGCCATAAGTTGTTAAGGAAACCTGGTCAAAACCTTAACAAGGATGGTATGACCTCTCTCTATCTCAGGTAATCTCTGGTTGTGAGAACTAAATAACATTTTGTACAACTCTAGGACTTTAGGACTTGACAAAATTTATAATTGATTTAATCATATGCTACACAAGCATCTGATCTTTTATTTATGTAAAACCTACCTAGTATATTTTGTATTTTAAATTTTAAAAAGTTGACTTTCTTTCTCT
>JALMQS010000064.1:4192651-4298336 GCA_024734495.1 Forficula auricularia
GCAGGAGTGGGACAAAACGTTGATAAAAAAATAAATTACATTTTATTTCGCTTTTACTCAATTCTTGTTGAATATAAAATTCGACCTTTTTACCTGAATTCAGTCTAAAATGATATTAATATATTGCTTTTAACTAAAGCCAGGTACTAAAGAAATTATTATTTGTTCTTTACTACGTAAAGAATAGTCTAGGAAAGCTGTCCGCCTGTATCTATGCAACCAAAGACTCCTCTGGATCGTACTAGCCTATCCTACAGGGGTCCTTGTTAAATTAAAATTGAATAGAACGTCATTCTCATCCTCTTTAAAAAAAACCGACGAGTCAGGATCCTCTGTGTATTTTAATATACAGGGATTTTAAGAGAGTTTACTTGTCAAGATAAGCGGGCATTAGGCTTTTTATAAACAAATAAGAAACAATATTCTTTCTGTATGCGGAAATATTTATTATTGGCCCACCACCATGACTTGGCTTCAGTCTACTTAACCAAACAGCCATGGTGGTCGGCCAAAAATAAATATTTCCGCATAAAGAAAGAATATTGTATCTTCTTTGTTTATAACCGCTTACCTTAGTAAGTAAACTCTCCTAAAATCCCTGTATATATTAAATTAATCTTAAATTGAAAGTTTTTGCCGAGAGTAGCAAGAATTTTTATATATTGAAGGAGACAATAAAAGAGTGTGTCTTCTGCTGGAATTATAAATGAAAATGTTAACCTTTCATTCATAAATTAATTCCTGTGAATACATTGTAATAGATTGATGAAGAGGGCAAAGCCCTCCGAAACTATAGTGTCCGTTATAAACAAATAAAATTTATAATTCCAGCAGAAGACACACTCTTTTATTGTTCCTTCAATAAATTAATCTTGTCTAGTTTCCTTAATAACCATTATTTTTAATTACAATTAAGTTCAATACTTTGTGACTAGCGATAACTTGATTGATAGTG
Source organism: Forficula auricularia (assembly GCA_024734495.1). Taxonomy (NCBI): domain Eukaryota; kingdom Metazoa; phylum Arthropoda; class Insecta; order Dermaptera; family Forficulidae; genus Forficula; species Forficula auricularia. The sequence goes on from JALMQS010000064.1 coordinate 4,193,607, forward strand.
AGCCGCTCAAAATGTTGGCAAAAAATAACTTTTATTTTAAATACGGCTGCAAATAAAAATCGACCTTTTTCTGAATTAAAAATTAAAAATTAAAATTAATAATAAATCGCTTTTATTTAAGCATCTCTTTGATCCACTAGAAACTCTTCAATAATCAGCCCAATTATGGATTATTAACATCCACATATTCACAACCATTATTAAATATTATTCAAAATTGAGAGTATTATTCCTGCAAGGCTGACTGACCTGTTGGGAAGTTGTTTGTTGTAACAAATTGTCGATTTTGTTCCCAACACTGAAAAAACAATTTCTTTATAGTAAATATATTGATAGAGTATTTTTAATGAGCTCTTATTTATTCCAAAGATATTTGATTAATAATCAAGATATATCGAAATCATTCCAAATATGACCAAATTTTTAGGTATTTAATCCAAATATATTATATGCTTGAGTGATCTATTTTATTCTATTATATATCTCTCAATATTAAATGAAGGTCATGTTATTATAAAACGACATAGATTTTTTGCAAATAGTGATATCTTAATAATTAAGATATTAAAAGAAAAATTGACAAAAATTTTGTTTACATTATGAATTGTTTTATTTAATTATAAAAACCACTATAAGATTATAAGAAATATTAATATATATTAAAATTAGATTACCGCCTAACTTAAATCAAATATAATAATTCAAATTTTTATCTAATTAATTCAACCAAATGAATAATTAAAATAAATATTTATATAATTCATTTGATTGAATATAGATTCTACATCAAATGAATATACTCATCTTCTAGTCAGAAATACATATCTATATTTATTATAAATAAAAAATATTCAAGTTTATATAATTTCTTGTCGTAATTACGTATTATTTCATTTAAATACCCAACTATTAAATTTAACTATTCCACTATTTTACTCAAATAACAATATTTTCATTATTTACTTATTGGTCCTTGGTTCAAATAGCGGCATCTTAACTATTAATATATCTAGATTTGCTCCAAAAATATGAGAATACTTAAAATAGGTATATCATTTATTCATATTGAACAGAGATCAATTTCGCCATAATTAACTTCACCATCTATTCATATCAAAAATAATTTCTTAACTATAAATATATCGTTTTTTCAGTGTATAAATGTGGTCTTTATATATGTAGTTTTAATAATCTTTTTTTTTCATTTTTCACAAAAAAATATTTTTTGAGTAATTTTTATGACACTTTTTAAGAGTGATTGACGAATGATAATATCCTAAAAATTTATGAATTTGGAATCTTAAGGTAGTTGTATCTCGTCAGTAGTAGCAAAAAGTTAATGCTAGAGTAGGTGTAGTACGGACAGTTAGGATTCATTATTCATAAGCCCAAAACTTTTTGCTGTTTATGTACCACTACTAGCCAATCTCGTACAACTAACTGCTCGTTTGAAAAATCTGGCAACACTGTCCTAGCTTGTATTATATATTTTATCATAGAAATGTCAGATGAAGTACATTATAAAGTGAGATTTATAAAACAAAATGTTCTTAATAAGCGATTGAAAGCTGTTGCGGCAATGGCTGAAGCGAAAAAAACGTCAAAAATGGTGTACTAAAGTGAATTAAATAAATGCGTTGTTGCCAGCTTGTTTTTAGTGTAATCCCTTCCTACTTGGATGAGATAAATTTTTCATTATTTATTAATTATTATCTCAGAAACTGTGTTGTAATTATGAATTAAAAATTCTCTTAAAAATGTATTACTTATTGTTTAAGAGTTGAAGAAAATCTAGGGGAAGACCATTTCGGCTTTAGAAGAAACAGAGGCACCCGAGAAGCAATTCTCTCTCTTAGACTAATAATGAAAGGGCATTTATCAGGGAAGAATCTGTCTACATCGGATTCATAGACCTAGAAAAAGCATTCGATAACGTCAATTGGAAATTATGTTTAAAATATTAAAACAATCTATATCAAAACCAGACGGCAATTATAAATATTGGAGATGAGCAAAGAGAAGCCAAAATAAAAAAGGTGTAAGACAAGGATGTGTGCTGTCACCCATGATTTTCAACTTATACATAGAAGAAGCGATTAAAGAATTCAAAGACAAAATTGATACAGGTATCGAAATCCAAGGTCAAAAGATCGCTATGTTAAGATTTGCCGATGACATTGCCCTTCTAGGAAGCAATAAAAAAGAATTAGAGGACGCCCTGAATGGAATTAACCAAATCCTAATAGAAGAAATCAAAATGAAAATAAACAAGAATAAAACCAAGGTCCTAGTATGTACAAAAAAAGAACAAACGAGACAGGAATGCATCAAAATTAACCAAGAAAAACCTAGAAGGAGTTAAGGAATTCCGCTACCTAGGAAGTAAAATAACATGGGATGGGAGGAGCGAAAACGAAATTAAATCAAGAATTGCCCAAGCAAAAATGGGGTTTAATTCAAAACAAAAACTACTATGCTCCTCCTCAATCAGCTTAGAAAACAGGAAGTTGCTATTGAAGACATATGTATGGAGCATAGCCATGTACGGGTGTGAAACCTGGACAATTGGAAAAGCGGAGAGAAAGAGATTGGAGGCTTTCGAAATGTGGTGCTACAGAAGAATGATGAATATCAAATGGATGGATAAAATTACAAATGAAGAAGTTCTTAGAAGAATCGGAGAAAAAGAACCTTGTGGAGGAGTCTGAGGAAGAGAAGAGGTCAGATGATGGGGCACACACTGAGACATGGGGGACTGCTTAGGGATATCTTGGAGGGGAGGTGGGAAAGAAAAGGGAAGGGAAGACCCAGATTAGAATATTTCAACCAAATAATTGGGGATATGGGATGCCAGACATTTAGAGAGGTCAAACAGCTGGCGGGGGACAGAGTCGAGTGGAGACGGATTGTTGCATCAAACCAGTCTTAGGACTGTATACTCGATGATGATGATGATATTGTTTAATGTTGGTTTAGTTTTTTATAACAATGCTAAGAAGAGTTTCTTAATTATAATTATACATGGTGATTCACGGTTGATGGCACGTTAGACGTTTATGGAAAACGGAAAGCAGGATTTTTCTGAAATTTTAGCACCTTACATTTCTTACCTGTTCTATCGATCTAAAATATTTTCAGCACTGCGACGTTTCAGTTTTCCATCGAAAAGTCGTAGCAACTTTATTTTTTAAATGGAACACCCCGTATATTAGCACGTTTTTAGAATCGCCCTTTTATTAAAATACTTTTTGTTAATATTGTCTTATACCTATCTCTATCGGTTTTGGAGATAAAATATAATGTGTGTTAAATATGGTCGAAAAACATGGCCCTAATTAAACTTAAATAAATTAGTGCTCTCAATTCATGAAAATTTGATATTTTGGTCGTAGTTTAGACAGACACGAACTATTTAATTTACGCCGAAAAATTGAGTCCTTATACAGGGAGTGCTAAGATTACTATTATTTCTGTTATTCATAAAAGGGGTCAAAAGTTTGTTTTTTCAAATGAGACCCCCTGTATATTACTCAATAAATTGAAAGACGAAGAAAAATGCTTTAAGACGATATATCATGTCTCTATACCTAAAACATCAAGTTTTCTTAATAAAGCCGCTTTTTCGTGAAAAATTACTTTTTAATGAATTTAATTTTAACTAACCATGGAAATATCAAGCTTATGACAGTTTGTTGACTATTTATAAGTAACTTATAAACAGTTTATTGACGATGTTCAAAAAAATCTCCCAAAATGATCGCAAATATTGATTATTCAAACGAAGTTCTTATAGTACAAAATAAATAATTTCATAAGAACTTCGTTTGAATAATCAATATTTGCGGTCACTTTAGGAAATTTTTTTGAACACCGTCAATAAACTCTTTATAAGTTTCTTATAAATAGTCAACAAACTGTCATAAGCTTGATATTTCCATGGTTAGTTAAAAATCCATAAATTAAATTCATTAAAAAGTGAATTTTTCACGAAAAACGCATTTATTAAGAAAACTTGATGTTTTAGGTATAGGGACATGAAAGTGATATTTTTCTCGTCTTTCAATTTATTGAGTAATATACAGGGGGTCTCATTTGAAAAAACGAACTTTTGACCCCTTTTATGAATCACAGAAATAATAGTAATCTTAGCACCCCCTGTATAAAATGGAGTCGATTTTTCGGTGTAAATTAAATAGTTCGGTGTCTGTCTAAACTACCACCAAAATATCAACGTTTCATGAATGGAGAGCACTAATTTATTTAAGTTTAATTAGGACCATATTTTGAGCCATATTTAAGACAAATTATTTTTTATCTCCAAAGCTGATAGAGATAGGTATAGGACAATTTTAACAAAAAAGTATTTTAATAAAAGGTAGGTTCTAAGAACGTGTTAATATACGGGGTGTTCCATTAAAAAAAATAAAGTTGCTACGACTTTTCGATGGAAGCCGAAATGTCGCAGTGCTTAAAATATTTTAGATAGATAGAACAGGTAAGAAAATGTAAGGTGCTAAATTTTCAGAAAAATCCTCCGTTCCGTTTTCCAATAAACGTCTAACGTGCCATCGACCGTGAATCACCCTGTATATGTATGTAAACTTTCTGGTATCTTGTATAGTGCAATGTATAAGAGTCTGAAAAACTCTATCTTTGGAATTTAATATCTCCGAAAATATATAGTTCATAAAATTTGTTTTTCACCAATCGATGCAGAATTATTTACATAATAATCTGACTAAATTTCAAAAATATCGTAATAGAATGCATTTGGTGATATAACTACCTTAAGTTAAAATAGTCTGCAATATTAGAAGAAGCACAAAATGAAATTGTTTTATTTTATTTAATTTTTCGGAGAGCCTGCCTATTCTTGACAGAGTTTTTCTTTTAGCCTCCAATTATATATTTAAATTTTATTCTAGCGATAAATTAATTATTCCAATTTATTTCTTCTTTATTATTTTAAATAGAAATGGAAAAGAACTCAAAATTTTTGAATCAGTGTCATCATTATATATTTGAGTCATGACACTTACTCAGCACAATGCGCCGGTAATTCTTTCACCTACTACCCTGCTGTTGCTTATGGGGTTGAAACTGACGCTGTGGAAAAGGGAATTCTCACTCCTTGGCCCTCAAGTCGCTCTTCTTTTGCTCGTCTAATCGTTGGGGAATGCTTCTTACTATATAGCAGGTCTGGGTAAAACGACAGCCTTTTGCACGAGAGGTGTTACTTCGTCTGATATCCCTAGCGATCTGATGTTCTTTTTTAAGTTGCTGCTGGACACACCCTCCACAGACATCACAATCGGAATAATTTCTACCTCGTTGAGCTTCCACAGTCGCTTCAGCTCGAACGCAAGGTTTTGGTATTTAGAGATCTTTTCCCCGCTCTGTCTTTGCCAGGTTATGCGTTAATGGGACCGCAATGTCAATGATAATAGCCCTTTTCTCACGATTGTTTATTAATATGATATCGGGTCTATTATGATCAATTGTTCTATCCGTCAACACTGGTCGGTCCCAATAGAGAATTAGGCCATTGTTTTCTAAGACAGATGGAGGGGCGTACTTGTAATAGGGCTCTGGGTCTTGGATAAGTTCACTTTTGAAAGCAAGCTCCCGATGGATAATTTTTGCTACTTGGTTGTGTCGGCTTGTGTATTCATTATCAGCTAATGCCCCACATCCGCCGGTTATATGCTCTATTGTTTCGCCCACATTTCCACACCTTCTGCACCTGTCATCTACTTTGAATTTTAAGATGTTCTTTTCATAATTCCTCGTTCTCACTATTTTATCTTGGATGGCGGTGATAAATGCTTCAGTTGCAGGATAAAGAGACCTTTTTGAAATATCATTATTATTATTATTATTATTTTTATTAAATTCAAATCTAATTTCCTTTTTGATTTTTATTTATTCAAAAACATAATAATGACAAATAGCACAGTTTCTGTAGTAAAATAACCTAAAGGAAAAACCTATTTATCTTGTTAGGGAGGAAAAAATAAAAACCCAATTCCATACCCCACGTTGAGACAAAAAGGCAATCAGGCCCAGAGAGATTGCTTGAATCGAGACGCTTCGGGCTTTTTTCGTTTATATCTTGGAGAGCCTCTCTTTCAAGGGACACCACATAATTGATATTTATTTTAAATACAAATCCGACGTTTCTTAAAGTGATAATACAAATGTACAATTAATAAAGTATTTTATTCTCTTTATAGGGAATATATTAAAGAGGTTCTTCAAATAAAAAGAAGATTTTGGTTATTATCGATAAAACATTAAAGGGTTTAAAGAAATAATGAAAAAGATATTAAATATTTTTTTTATTAAAGATTGTCAACGCTTTTTTTCTTCCATCCCTCCGACCCATCAAATTCTTTTGAAGAATAAACAAGTTGTCACCTCTTCGAATTGAAATGGTGTTGATTATTTTTTTTAACAGACTTGAAAAAAGGAGGAGCTTCTCAATTCGACTGATTTTTTTTGTGTCTATGTTACCTGATATCTTCGCCAATTGTGAAGCGATTTTGATCATTTTCTTTGCATTGGGTTCAGTCTAGTTTCCGATTGGTAAAAATATAAATTTCATTGGTATTGGACCTTTTTTGTTATGTTTGTTCAAGGATAACTTCTTTGTTTATGAACCGATTTTCTTCATTCTTTCTGCGTTTGTATCAGTATATCTTCAAGATAGTCAAGATATCTATTTATTTATTTATTTATTTTATGTATGTTCAGCGTGAACTTTTTGCCACGTAGACCGATTTCGATGATTATTTTTTTATTGGAAAGGGACTTAGGTGTCCCATATTAATTTGGTCAAGTTCTGATGATATGACCAATGACAAAATAACGGAAATATCCAATTCTTATGAGTAAATAATCGAAATTATAATAAATAAAATGTTTTATAAAAAAAATCTTAAAACATTCATTTAAAACCCGTTAACGTTTTGAGATAATTTCTCTAGAGAAATTCAATTCATAAATATATTTATGAATTGAATTTTATTATCATTTTCTGTTTCATTTGCCCGACGCTTTCTCTTACCAGATGCATGCAAGGTATTATATTAAGTCACTATTAATAACATCACTAAAAAGAGAAAAATAATAATAATTTTTATAAAAAAATAAAACCGACTTCAAAAAACTAAATGCAACAAATAAAATAATAAGAACTCAAAAATCAAAAAATGCACTAAAAGGTATACAAAAATTATCTAATTTATTTACAACTAAACGACGAAATATTTATATAAAATCACTTTTTGAAGTCGGTGCTAAACAAACTATATAAGCGAGCGTACCCGCCAAACGTACTAAGTAAGATCCGTCGAGTTCGATTAATAAAATTTATATTTTTGGCACCGACTTCAAAAAGGGATTTCATGTAAATATTTCGTCGTTTAGTTGTAACTAAATTAGATAATTATTTTATACCTTTTAGTGCATTTTATTTGGTTTTTGAGTTCTTATTATTTTATTTGTTGCATTTAGTTTTATTGAAGTCGGTTTTATTTTTTTTTATAAAAATTATAATTTATCAATTCGCCGATTTTCACTTCGTACATTTCGAGGAATTTTTTGGTGGCTAAACTTTTACTTTCATTTACGAGTAGCCGCAAGCGCTAGAGCATCGCGCCTGCATCGTTGTCTTTGATGATTGGATCGGGAAGCTCAAGTTCGGGTCTTGCTCGTGGTAGAAAAAAAAACTGACAGACTAAGTGCCAATTGTATGTTCGTTTGTATAGTCTTTGTTAAATTGACAAACGGTCAAACCTTAGTATTCAGCTCGTTCCCGGCCGGATGGGTTTTTTTCATTTAAAATAAACTGCAACGGATCGTTGCTAAACTTTATCCATTCATTTGAAATATTAATATGTTTGTTCCTTTATTATTAATCAGATATCATACTTGAGGAATAACAATTCTACATTAGGTTTTTGACGTTTCGATTATTATTGGTAACCATTGCTGAAGACATGGAGAAATCGGCTCAAACTTAAAAATAACGATCGATACTCATTTAGTACTTGATGATATTAACCTTATTGCATTCCACGTTTTTGAGTAGATTTTGACTATTAATGGTCAACCACTACTGAAAACATGGAATGAATCGTTACTCTAGTATTAGATCAAAAATCGATCTAAATTTTGATTTTAAGTGGTTCAAACATATCTTCAGCAACGGTTGCCAATACTATCGAAACGTCAAAAACCTAATGTAGAATTGTTATTCCTCAAGTATTAGATGAGAATCAATCGCTATTTTTGATTTTAAGTCGATTCCTCTATGTCTTCAGCAATGGTTACCAATAATAATCAAAACGTCAAAAACCTAATGTAGAATTGTTATTCTTCAAGTATTAGATGAGAATCAATCGCTATTTTTGGTTTTAAGTCGATTCCTCTATGTCTTCAGCAATGGTTACCAATAAAAACCGAAATGTCAAAAATCCAATATAGAATGGTTATTCCTCAAGTACTAGGTGAGAATCAATCGCTATTTTTGGTTTAAAGTCGATTTCTCTATGTCTTCAGCAATGGTTACCAATAAAAACCGAAACGTCAAAAATCCAATATAGAATGGATATTCCTCAAGTATTAGATGAGAATCAATCGCTATTTTTGATTTTAAGTCGATTCCTCCATGTCTTCAGCAATGGTTACCAATAATAATCGAAACGTCAAAAAACTAATGTAGAATTGTTATTCCTCAAGTATTAGATGAGAATCAATCGCTATTTTTGGTTTAAAGTCGATTTCTCTATGTCTTTAGCAATGGTTACCAATAAAAACCGAAACGTCAAAAATCCAATATAGAATGGTTATTCCTCAAGTATTAGATGAGAATCAATCGCTATTTTTGGTTTAAAGTCGATTCCTCTATGTCATCAGCAAAGGTAAGGGATAAGAAAACAACGCAGTTGCTATGGTTACTTAAAAAATTCCTCCAAAATTTTTAGCATTTCACAGAGAGAAGACTATCCATTCTTATTTAAGCAAGGCTAAATGAGCTATATTTAAACGTTCAAATGAATAAATTTTAAAGAATTAAAAAAATTAAAAAAGTACTATCTTTCTCTAGAAAAAGTACTTTAAAATATAATTTTACTAAAAACTTTATTTAACCTTTTTTGTGGTCCCCAAGGTACTTAATTAGGATATTAAATTTCATCAAAATTGGTTAAGTCATTTTCAAGATATTTAGAAAAAACTAAAAATGTACTAAAATAAAGTACTAATGTTTGTGGGCCGATATGTACCAAAAACTAATCAGCGCTTCATTTTGTTAAAAGAATGCTAGGTTTTCAATTTCACTTCAATCGGTGCAACGGTGTGGAAAAAATCGTGGGCCAAAAAAACGAAAACATACATACCGACATCCATCCGAACGCACTAAATGAAAAAATCGCACTTTTTGGCCTCTCGACGAGACCCCTTGTAATTTTTGGCAAAACCGTCACGTGATAAAATTCAACCTAATTGAATACTACAATTTGTGACTTTAATTGAGTCCATGGGTTCCGTAGTCTTTACCTGAGGACCCTTTGAATCCATGCTTGCCCCAAAGCGATTACAATACTTTACCCATGCTTTGCATTAGATAAAGTAAAAATAATACATACGATCAAGCTATATTCGTAAAATCCCCAGAATTTATACGCTATATGGATTGTAAAAATCAGAGGGTATACGCCATACTCGACGCCATAAAATAAAATTTTTTAGTCGGATATTAAAAAAATAAAAATTATAATTTTAAAACCAAATTGAAACAATTTAAACTATTTATGTGAAAATTCAAAAAGTTAAAATCTCAAATTTTTTTTACCCCATATGCTCAGATCAAACCACAGAGTATATACGCCGTATACCGTATACCTTCCACAATAGCCCTGCATACGATATGCAAAATCAACTATCTGGACTATTTAGTAATAACACTGGTAAACAAAAATTTTTTGTTGTTGAATAAAAATGACGTATGTTATGTAAAATTTTTCCAGAAAGCAGAAAATGATCTTTGATTTTTTCCATCACCCACAGTTTGTTTGCCCCCCCCCCCCTAGCTTCATGACTCAACCACCCAGTTTTATGAAAAGTAAAACATAATAAAACATTTACTTTATTCTCTTATGTAAGTTCAAGATAGATTTACTCCCATAACATCTTAGATCAGTGTTTCCCAACCTTTTTTGTGCCATGTCCCACGTAAGCCTTTTTCATCCACTCTATGTAACATATATTTACATAATTTCTATATTCTAAAAATGAATTATTATTTATATAAATATTATTACAAAAACAAACAAAATTTTGATGATTAGTATTTTGTATGGTACTACACAGTACATACATTTAAGTGTATTTTATATATTGCTGAAGCTAATTAATATCAAATTTTGTTAACACTTATTTCTTCAAATATGGGTAACTAATTTTATAGATTTTTATATTTATCTGGACTAGCCCATTTTTCAATTTTGGGGCATGGGCCCCAAGTTGGGAAACACTGTCTTAGATTAAGCAGAGAAAACCTACTTTCTTTGATTTTCTCAATTAAAATCAACAACTCTGCTTTCTCTCGGTAAAACTAATTTTAATAATCTTTAGATGATGGATATTTGTCTTAAAATTTTTTAAAACTATAGTTTTAAAATTTCTACATTCATATTATTTTAATAATTATCTTGTGACAAAAATTTTTCAAATTTTTTGATATTCAAAGAAAAAACTTGTTCTCGAAATTGTTATTGAATTTTTTTTCTTCAACCAAAAAAATAAATATTATTTTCATTCTACTTGTTTTGCTTGTAATGAGTTTTTCTAAATACCTTTTTTAATTCCAATTTTCAACATGAAACATATCTCGGCCAAATTGCAAATATAAATAAATTCTAGACAATTCATAAACCACATGGTTTACAAAAGATAAGTGATTGGAAATAAACATGGACATGGTGAATTATTTATCCCTCAGTAGCAACATTATACAAACAAAACGATAAGTCCGCCCCACTTCAATCCTATTATAAAATAAATTATTATTTATTCATTAAATAAAGCTAATAGTTCCGATAAATATGTTAATTGATATCTATTTTGGGGATTAAATTTTCATTAAAGTGGCTTCATATGAGCATGTGACTCACTTTATTGAAACATTTTATGCTGTGTAATTTGGAATTTATGATACATTAAAAGTGGTAATAAATGACAAAATAAAAATATATTTCCCTATAGGCAAGTTTATTGTTTTCCAGTGTTCTTTTTTACTTTACCATATAGGGTATGGTCAAGTATTGTAATCGTGCATGAAAAAAAGTGTTTTTTTTCCTTCTTTTTTTTCGAAATATCTCAAAAACGGCTGAAACTATTAATAGTTTGATTAAAAAAATTGAGCGAAACCATGGAATTTCGCACTACAAAAAAGCTCTAATAAGTGAAGATCGAAAAAATTATATTTTTCGAGATAATAATTGTTTTGTCAAAATGTCTGTTAGTTAGTTAGTCTGTCTGTTAGTTTTTGTGGACGAGCTAGCTCAAAAACTAGAGTGAATATCGAAACCAAATTTCCCACGTAGTTTTGGTCCATTAAGATTAAGACCTGATTAGATTTTGGTGCATATCGACCCACAATTAAGGAGGATGGAGGGGCGGGGGGGTTAAAAATTAAAAATCTAGGCCTTTTGAACAAACTCAACCAAATTTTGTATACATAATCAGTGGACCCCCAGAAGTATAAAAATGCAAAATCTAACCCACCAAAATGGAGGGGGGGATGAGTGTATGGTCAAAAATGAAAATCTTGCCCATTTACCAAACTCAACCTAATTTTGTATACATAATCAGTGGGTCACCAGAAGTATAAAAATGCAAAAACTAACCCCCTCCCTACATGATTTTAAATAATTTTAGAGTTCAGGTTGTATGGTAAAGTCAAGTAGATGGCCACATCAGAACATGTCAGCTAATTTATAAATACTATAAATTTTGAAATTATGATTATGTATTATTAATATTATTATTATTTAATGATATTTATGTGAGTAACACCAGGAAGAAGTAACCCCATATATACCCATTGTCGTAGTTAGGGAGTTTTTCTAGGGGGGTCAAACGATTAGCTACCCCAATGTTTCAATTTCGGTAATCCGATTAGAGATCAACTAACTTTTTAGTAGAATTCACAAATTTTGTAAGTAACGAATTAGTTGAATGTGAAATACATAAGTGATGTCTCGTAATAATGGAGTTTCAATTTTTCTAGGGTAGGCAATTAGTTTTGTAGGGGAGGCACTGCCCCCTCCCCCCTTTAACTACCCCCATGTTTAGCCCAGTATTGACCTATGTATCACGAAAAGAAGAAGAGTAAAACATGTAGGGGCTAGGTCAGATTCGAAGGAATCTGTGTTTGCGGATCAACAACCGAAGGATGTCAAGTCCTAGTAAAGACGGAGGCAGGAAGCGAGTTTCATTCCCTGGGGGTCTAGGGATAAACGAATCGGAAAATGTTTTGGTTCTATTATTATCAGCGAACCTTTCGTGGCGTATTTATAAAAAAACATGCTATTTATAAGGTATATTTTATTTAAAGTAAAGCAAATTTTGAAAAATTTAAGTAACTTTATAAAATTTAAAATATAAAATACTAGGTAGGTTCACAAAAATAAAAGATAAGATGCTTGTTTAGCACGACTTTTTTGCGAAACCTACCTAGTATTTTATATTTTAAATTTTAAAAAGTTTCTTAAATTTTTCAAAATTTTCTTTACTTTATTTAAATGTTTCACCAAGAAACACCAAGATGTTTTTACATCCCAGGTTACAACATTCAAAATGCTTTTTAATTATATGATCGACTTTGTTCAATTTGTTAATTAAAAAAATCACATCGGTGTCGTTGCGCAGGCTGATTATTATAATAAGTATAGATAGATTACGGGGACATTTTATCCGCTGTCCAATCCGGGACATTGACCTCCCTCCCCCAACCCCATTAACAAAGATTTTTTTTCCAAAAACTACTTAAATGAAAAACTAAAATCGAAAGATGAACCGCTATTGTAATTAGGTGTACACGTCTTTGGAATTATGTGGAATCATTTTGGAACTCATTAGATAATGCCCCTTCATCAGTTGTCTTCTATCATGGAAATGAAAGTGGAAATGGAAGTAGGTGTACGCGATATTAGGTCGCGGTTCACCCCTCGACTAAAATGAAACATGAAAATACAGTAAAAAAATTATTTATAGTATAAAAGGTGTGTAGTGACTAAGCATAATCATGTGCTGAGATGAGTGAATGCGTTCATTTGGTCATGTATGCAGAGACCCGCGATTTAGAAAAATGATTAAAATAAAAGAAAAAATGATCGTTGTTGTAAATATGGACATGGGAAGGGAGTATTTATTGCACGATACTCAAATAATTGTAAAATAAATAATAAAAATGTAAATTTTAATCTGGAAATAAAACATTTTGTTCAAAAAAAGACCTGCGATTAAAATATAATCGAATATTATAATATTCACATGATCTGATGAAATATCTAATTAGGGACATTTTCCGGGATATCTATTAATACGGGACACGGGGCTTTAATCCGGGACGAATGGTCACTCTAAGATAGATAGATTTTATTTTGAATAATAACATTCGGTTTGCAATCGTTTTTTTATTGCTTTTACATTTAAATGATCTTTATTTATATAAAATTTCTCAAATCTTTATTTAAACTTCATGGATGTTCCCTCAAGGCTAAAGTTTTTATAAGACAAAAATAAGGTGAATTTGTATTCCCTACGTAAGAAAGGAGAACAAACAGAAAGGGCAATTTCTCATCCCTTTACCTCGTCTCTCTTTTGTAAATATCTAAAGGCACTTTGCACGATTTATTACTTAGAGAAGCCTGTATAATATTTTGTAAAATGTAAAATGTGTCCTAAACAAATGTCAATACAAAATATAGAAGTAAAAATTTTGATAAATATCTAAATATTTTTCCAAACAAGATTTAAGAACAGAGGTAAGAAAAATATAAATCACGAGAAATATATAAGATTTACTTAAATGTTAATGAAAAAAATAAAAAATAATTTTCTTAATTGAAATAAATCGTTATTAGTTTTTTTTATTTTCAAACATAAATCAGGACTCGATACAATATCTAACTATATCTGTCTGAGAATTTTAGCTATCTAAGTTGAAATTTACAAATTTATTAAATATATATAATTCGACCCATTCGAATTCAAAAATCGTATTAAAATTAAATTCGAATCATTATTTTGGAGAGGGTCGAATTTTTTGTGGAATAAAAATAAAAAAAATTATAGCAAAACAAGTATGTTTCATTTTACTAACTCTACTAATAAACCTTTCACTGTTTCTGTAAATTTCATGTCTTCCTATACTTAGGGCAAAATTTTGCTGTGTCCTGATTTTTCTTAATTAGAAAAATAGGAAATGAACTATCTGATGGGAGATGGCTGTCAAATTTTAAATATAAAAATATTAATTTAACAAGAACGCCTGTAGAGTAGGCTAGTATGGTCCAGATGCGTAATACGGTTGCATATATACAGGCGGACAGCTTTCCTTGACTATTCTTTAAGTAGTAGCTGGGTTTAGTTAAAATCAATATATTAATTTTAGACTTTGAATTCAGATAAAAAGGTCGAATTTTATTTGCAGCCAGAATTGAATAAAACTGAAATAATACTCAATTAATTTTTTTTACGATTTGATCCACTCCTGCCATCTTCAAGGAAGGCATCGCTAAGCATAAAGTTTTGAAATTAAACGCAATTAAATATAATATTAATAAACAGGTAGGTTCCTACATTACCATTTAAACCCTGAAGAAGGAGGGACAATCATCGGAACCGCGGATTTTTTAAGAGGATGAAAATTACCTCTTGATAAATTCTTTTATTCGGAATTTGTAGTTTTCATTATCTTTGGGCTGCCTTTGTATCACTTCATCATTGAATATGAAATGTATTAATGTACATTTGTACAATACTTGAAGCTTTTTTCTAGAATAAAATTCATTAAAAGCAAAATTATAAGCTCAAAAAATAATGAAGTTTCGAATTTTTAAAAATTCTTCGTCTTCTCATATTTTCATTTTCTAAAATATATATTATTTCAGTAATTTATATGCTACGACACTAACCAAGTCTATAGTTATCATTCTAGTACAAGAAGGGACAAGGAATTGGGGTTTTCTAGAAGAATTAATTGATAATTCATCTCTTGGACTAAAACTTGTCAGGACTTGTCTTTTAGATCTTTGTACGTTCTTACATGTCAATAAATAATGGATAGTCAGGGATTATTATATCCGTGACCCTTTTAAAAAATAAATTATGATTCCTCATTTCTTTCTTTAATCCCATTCGATATAAGCCTGGCATGTCCAACCCGAGGCCCAATATAAAGTCATTAAATTCCTTAAAATATTAAGATTGATATGTAGATACTTAAAAACACACAATAATTTGGCCTGGTTATTTTTTTTCTATAAAATAAGAAATCTGTACACTTTCTGATTGAATGTTTTAGAACAACAATTAGATGCCGACCTGAAAGAAAAATTGAATTTGATATTAATTATCTATCCAGGAAAAATATAAACAAATACTAATACATAATATCACTTTTTGTAAGTATGTAGGTATGTATTTACATATAAGAGAAGCTATTTTCAATTATAAAGTTTACGAAAAGTAAAATTAGAAGCTCACTATGAGCAAAAAAATAATAAAGTTCATATTTCTACATTATTAACTATCTTTTTTGAATAACAAATATAAATAGAATTATAATATATTATCCGCGGTCATAGACAAATTTCTTTCTTCAAATCTGTCCCGTGTAAACCAAAAGGTTGGACACCCCTGCTTTAAATTTAGAAAAAAAAAACAATCAAATTAAAGTTATTTGAAAATAAGACTCTGACGACCCCAAAACCACAACTAACCCGTGATTTTCATCGAAATCGTTAGCCGTTTCTACAAAGTTCGTTATCGAGTTATTCTGGGAATCTTATCCAGAAACTTAGCGAGACAGCAAAAAGTTAAAAGTTTTTTTCTTTTGCATGATAAACGAATAAATTGAGAATTTTCGAGATAATTCAACACTATAACCCGCCTCCCGAGCGACCCGGGAAAATTAATTATCCTAGAAAACCGAATGGCCTTGATATACTTTATAATCTAAACTCCAATACTGCAGCAGTCGTTATCAATTGAGATAGTCCAGCGGAGCATAAGCAACCACCCTGGGACCAGGTCGTCGGTTTTAATCACCCTTAATATGAGTAACCCTTGCTAAGAAGATTCCACTAAGCTGGCTCTATCCACTAGAATATCTAAATATATCTAATAACTCTTCCTCTATCTTTAACCGTTACAATCTTCCCTAAATAGTGTAATTAAATCGATTAATACAAAACATCCCATGCAGAGTCTAATCCAACTAATTGCATTTTTTCAAAGCTTCCCATCTTCTTGCCTGAACATCAGGATTATAGGTTTTCGAATCTTTTGAAAATATACTATATTTATATCCTTTTAAGAAAATTTCTTTTCTAACAGATAGATTTTTTTTTTTATAAGAACTCTTTTTTCCTTAGAAACTTGTGACCTATTCTCTCGAAAAATACAATCGAATGATACATTTTATAGAAATATACCATAGTATTCATTCAGACGACATGAAATAATACATCTCCATTTCCTCCGGAATAGAAAAAAATCCATTTCCTTTGGGAATAATTTTAAAAATTATTTTTATTCCTATAAACAAGGAAATTAATTCAAATGTGATTTGAACACTAATTCTTCCCTTCATCCAAATTCATCAACTTAATTTATTGAATTAATAAAGGATAATAATAATATGAGGAGAAATCAATAAGGTTTTCCTCTGCTTGATGCAAAAAACATATACATTTTTTGAGTGACCTCCTTAATATTACAACAAAACGAATTTGCCTACATCCAATCTGGTATTTGAATCTTGAGAAATAACAGATAATTAAAAAGAGTGAAGATAAAGGTCAAACCTTAGAAACTAAACTCTATAACAAATGAATTAGATTATATATATTTAGATAAAGAACATAGCTTAGAAAAAAGATTAATTTTAGAAATGATCGAAATTTTAAATAACAAAAATTCGATTAATAAAAGGTCAAATATGGATAGTTTTTTGAATATTTATACAAATGTTTTTAGAGAGAAATCATTTTTCATAAATGGTTATATTTTTTATTTGAATCAAAGGTAATCTGGTCACCAATTTGTACAATTGTCTATCTCAAAATATTTAGTTTCTCAGAGTTGCTTACTAAACATTATAGAGAGCAACTTTTTTTCTTTTTTTTCAATTTAAAAATTTCCTTTGATAAAAGGAGAATTTTATCCCGAAACGTTTGGGTTATTAAACGTTTCTAAGATTGTTTTTTAAAATATAGTTTTTTTTTATTAATTAAAACAATCAATAAATAATTTTTTCTTTTTCATATATACCATATATAATTATATATAGTATGTTACTTCCGTTGATGGATCAGGTGCTACTCTCGGCAAATTAAATCTTTTCATTCAGTAAATAACATACTTCTATTATAGTCCAGTCAACGAACTCTCAACTCAAGAGTAGTCTATGTAAACTCCTGATGATGGGATCTAATTACCCGAAAAATATTGAATTATTTAACTGTATGTTTTAACTCCATTTATTTTTAATAATTTTTTCTTATTGTGAAACACCACCAACTTCAAACTGACTATAATAATTATTCTTGCTCTTTTTTAGTTCTCCTTGTAGTGTTTTATTATCTTAAAACTCTTCTGTTCTCTGCCCTATTTATTGTTATGCTCTTGCAAAATTGAATAAATTTTCAATCATCTAGTAAAGATTTATATATTTATTCATCTATTTGATGCTCTGATGCGATTAGGCTCATAGAGCCTCAGATAACAAATAGTAACATAGAATTGGGAGCGTGCGGAGTGCATGGTGGGGTAACTGAATCGATCGCAGCGATCGTTGTGGTCACATTTTCGTTAAATCATTCTCACGCTCATGGTAAACAAATAAAAAGTAATATTAAAAATGGTGCATAATAGTTGCTCTGTAGTTAATTGTAAAAATACATGCAGAAATAGTGACTGGAAATTTTATATATTTGATAAATGCAGTTAAGAGAAAAAAGTAAGTAGCACATAACCTAACTTAGTAACATGTGTACTCTACAAATTAAAATTTGTTTTAAATTTAAAAATATTTATAAAATTTGAGCTCGTAATGCTATATATGTTCATTTTTTCATTTTTTCAACTTACATGCAAAATAGTATCATAGGGAGCTATAGAAACAGACGTTTGTCTAATTACTTTAGATTTGATTAGATAACTTTTGCCACATTGTTTAAATTCTTTGACATCTCTTACATGACCAGCCGTGACTAATGATTTGCCTTTATTCATTGTTTGAGGTTGAAAGAATATCTTGTGAGATACTGCCTCAAACCCTGCTTGAATCATGACATTCATCGTTGCCTGAAAATTATTAAAATTTACCAATTATAATTTGAAAATAAATTATTATTTAAAAATTCAGTTGACTATGTTGAATTTTTTTTTCTTTTTATTTATTGCACCTCTCATGTTATTACAACCATCATTTGCATTGGTATCGCTGGATAACCTTATTCCAATAATAAACTTTATTACTTATTAACACTTTTCATACTTACTTTGTATGTTTCAATATCTTTTATTCACTAACGGTATTGCACTTTTCTTTTGAGGTTCTTAATACATTTTTTACATTATTTATTAATGCAAAATAAATTAATTGTATAAGAATTTAACACCTCTTTCACGGCTCTAGAGCATGATTTAATGGAGCCGTCAGATGTCGTTTTCGTCGCGCGCCCTGCCAATAAGTTCACATATTTAGAGTACAGCTTAGTTACATATATGACTTTGATAATCCCATAACTAGAGTAGATCTTCACGGCTGTTTTCTCAAAACAGCCAAAATGAACAAAACATAAGTATAATCCCCGCTCCAGGAACTGACAATCCTTTGGTCTAAATAAAAACCGTCGACATAAGATTATTCTTATAAAGGCCAAAATTGTCACAAAAAACAATTAAATTATGAGGATAAATTCTTAGAAATAAGAGAGGTTTTTAAGATGATATTTATTTTTTGAAGTTAAGAAAAAACAATTGTATAAATTTATTTCAGGCTAAAATTTTCCCTTCTTAACCTCTCCGAAGATAATAAACGATAATTATAAATTTACTTGAACGGTAATTTAAACTCCTAACTACAGCTGTAAATGTTATATTCTTTAAGATTGAAATTCTATCTTAAAAAACAATCGTAATAATTCAAATAAAAAGGTAACAAGTAAGTAAGCAAATAAAGGAGCGAGATTGAATTGGTATCGGGGCACTATTAAAACCTGGATATTGATTCAGCCATAAGGGACTGCAAAGGGCGAAAGGAAAAGAGACGTTGATTCTGCGATTTGGTTGGATTTATGTAGGATTCGGTACTTGCGGTGTCCCTACCTCCCTATCCCTATGGAGCTGATTGCTTGCCTTAGGGGTGACCAAGTTGGGGAGGCGCAACTGTCATCCATCAATGCCATTTCTTTTTAGGCAACGTTCAATCTTCCTCTTGAAGAAAACACGACGAAAGAGTTTTCAAGGGTAAAAGTAAGGAAAAACGCACTTCTGAAAGAGCTTTCAATTTTCCCACGGCCATTAATCCAAAAAACACACTCGTTTTCAAGAAAGAAATTAACTCGCCTGGGATTTTATTTGAACAATCTTCCATCTATTTATTTTATTTAACCATTTTGCTATAAATTCTTGTTTTATAAAAGATTAAGGAAAAAGTTTAAATTAAAATAAAATCTTATTTATTATTTCATCAGTAATAATAAATCCTTTCATAAAAGAAAAAAATCAGAATTAAATATATCTATAAACTATTTTAATCAAGTGTAAATTTTTCAAGAATCTTCTACTTTTTATTAAAATTAGTATTTTAGTAAAATAAAAAAAAAAATAAAAAAAAAAAGGAAATTGACAGAGCAAATAAATTTGAAATTTAAGCTAGAAATGGGAGATGTTTTTGGTCAATATTGAAATATAGCCCATTACTTATACGTTGGGGTATTTTTTTCCTCTCTAAAAAACGATTCCTACGATTTTTTGAAAATTTCTTTGCTTAAAATTCTGTATTTTGATTGAAATACTGTGAAGGGGTTAGGAGAATTTTAAATGAAAGTCGTGTTACTGCACATAGCAGTTGATTTTATTCGTAAGATCAATTCTAAAATCATCATCATCATCCACAGAAGAGAAACAAAGCAGGTTGTCTCTGCTTGATGCAAATAGAACATACACACATATATATATACGAGATGATATATTTGTATATATATACAAATATATCATCTCGATATATATGTGTGTATGTTTATTTGCATCAAGCAGAGGACAACCTCTTTGTTTCTCTTTGTGAATCAACAATTCTGCTACTCTCGGCAAAACAAAAACTTTTCAATCATCATCATCATTAATCACCCCTTTTTCTTGTCCACTGCTGAACGTAGGCCTCTAAATGTCTCCAGTTTTCTCGATCTTTTGCAACTTTTATCCAGTTTGCCGATATTCTTCTTATATCTAAAGATCTAATTCTAAAATATATAATTATAATTAAAAATTCACTAGAAAAATTTATTTATTTTCTTATCATTGATAATTCAATGAACTAGTCTATCTTTCAAAAAAGATTTCTCTAATTTTATTATTTTTATTTTTAGAAAACCCAATTAGTTTGCCTCAAACTTTTACCCTAAAGCTTCGTTTAAAACTTATTGAGGATCCAATCCAAATAATCAAATGTTTACCTGCTGCTTAACTTTAGCGAACATAGTGAAACTGGTGGTTTCAACAGACAAAGATATTTATACTATACCATATAGTGTCTTCCAATTAAACATCATAAATTTATCCAGATTCATTCGAACTATTAATTAAAATAATAATGACTTTAAAAATAAAACTCAAGAATAAAATTATAAGACATTTTACAAATTTTCTTCATGTTCAACAATTAAAAGTAGGTAAGTAATATTCAGCGCCTGAGAATGCAACACGCAGCGTTTTAATTATATTCTGCCACTTAGGGCCACATGTATGTCGATTGGTAAAGTCTTTGCAAAATTTGACAAAGGGTAAACCCTTAGAATCCACCCTGTGCCAGGCGGAATGGCCAATCAGATGAAAGTGCGTGTCATCTGATTGGCCGTCGCTGAAGGTGGATTCTAAGGGTTTACCCTTTGTCAACTTTTGCAAAAACTTTACCAACCGACATACAACTGGCCCTTAGAGGCGCCGGTCAATTTGAAAATGAATATTTTTGTCCGAGGTGGACTTTATAAACTTAAATAAATTATTTACTATTCCATTGATTATCATAGTTTCATTCTCTTAGGGAGAATTTGAGTACGTACAATATTTAATATTATATTTGCCGAATTATGGGAAAATACTTTTTTTTAATATTTACAAATATTTATTTATTCCTTTAAAAATAATATTAAAATAATATTATAATAACATTTCGAAGTTGAGATTTTTGTATATAGGGATAAAAAGAAAAATATTCTATTCTATTTTTTGTAAGAAGTGATTACTGTTCTGTTCTGTATTGATAAGGTTGTTATTAAAAAGAGAAAAAAATTGTGTTTTTTGTGAATGTGCCAAATATCTTTTGAAAATTGTATTCCGATGGCCTTCAATGGTAACGAAGGTAAAAAGAAAATTTAAACGAATGTGTGACATGACTATTTGAAGCCCTGAAGAAGTCGGCAAAGTCGACGAAACGTTGGTGGATAAATAAAAAAGTCACACATAAAAAACTTGTCCTTATTTTCCCAATATAAACTTTCAAATTATAAATTAAAATAATATGTGTTTAAGACTTTCGCTTACTCCTATTGGTAACAAAATAATCAAGATTGAGATAAAATAATTAAAAGTAATATTACAATTTAATGAAAATAAAAGTGCTTCAAATTTTTTAAATTATGTTTTGATTTTGAAAGAAGTAGATTTAAAAATTCTGTACCTTTGATTTGAAATCATAAACTTTAGAGGATTCTAAATCTCTTCTCAGTGAATTACGAGAAATTTGTTTATTGAAATTAGAGACAAACATATTGTGTATTTCAGACCGCTTTCCTCTCGCTTAACATTACTTTATATATCATTTATGTCATTCAGCTCTTTAATAAATAATAGATATATCAATTTTTCTGAGGAAAAGGTACAATAATAATAAATGTTATATTATACCAACAATTGCGACGTTTCGCTGTTTTATTACAGCTTCTTTAGGCTCTTGATCATTTTTTTCTAAACACTTTGTAGTTTCATTTTTGAGGTTGTACATTAAGTTTGTGAAGCTACTTTCTGTATTTCCTGAAGATGGGTCGATAGCCCGAAATATATATATTGAAAAAGAAAAAATTTTTATATCTTTTAATTTTTTAATTTTAATGTGAAATAAGTGACCCAGTATCCTTAACTCATAGTAAATCCATATTAAATAAAATATTTATTTACTTATCTTTATTTGTGAAGTTGATCAAAAGCCTGAAGAAGCTGTAATAAAACAGCGAAACATCGCAAGTGATAGTTTAATATAACACTTATTATTATTGTTCCTTTTCCTCTGAAAATTGATATACGAGGTATGTACAAAAGAAAAGGTGAATTTTCAATTTTCGCGGGGCTATGTAGATTCGATTATCGAAATTTTTTTGTTATGTTGGTACACGTGTGTTAGTCATATGTTGGCATTATCAGCCCATTTGGATTAGTGTTTCTTGTTGAGCACCGCGGCTAGTCACGCTGTGTTCGATTTTGACTTTTGATGAAATGGATCAAAGAATATGTATTAAATTTTGTGTTAAAAATGGAATAAAGTGCACCAAGGCACTTGAAATGTTGACTGTGGCATTCAGGCGAGTCCACTTGTCTCAAAAAGTGTTTATAAGTGGTACAAGCGCTTTACAGAAGGCCGAGAAGATGTTGATGACGATGAGCGTCCTGGAGTTGCAACCACGTCAACAAGTGAAGAAAACATTGAAACAGTGAAAAAAATTGTTTTGGAAAATCGTCGAATCACTATTAGGGAAGTTGCAGAGGATGTTGGCATATCAATCGGCTCATTCCATGCAATTTTCTCGAATGTTTTGGGCATGAAACGTGTGGCAGCGAAGTTTGTTCCAAAATAGCTAAATTTTGAGCAAAAACAACGTCGCATTAGTATCGCTCAGGAGTTGTTGAATGACGTCAACGACGATCCAGGTGACGAAACGTGGGTATATGGTTATGACGTCGAAACCAAGTTCCAATCATCCCAATGGAAGCGGCCAAATGAGCCAAGACCGAAAAAAGCACGCCAAGTTTGATCAAATGCGAAGGTTTTGCTCACTGTTTTCTTCGATTACAATGACGTGGTGCATCAAGAGTTCTTGCCAACAGGTCGTACGGTTAATAAGGAATACTAAAAGGAATTTATGCAACGTTTACGTGAATAATGCGGCTCAAACGATCGGAATTGTGGAAAAAAAATCATGGATTCTGCATCACGATAATGCACCAGCTCACACATAAATGCTTGTTCGTGATTTTTTGGCCAAAAACAACACCCTAATCACGCCTCAATCACCTTATTCACCAGATTTGGCTCCCTGCGACTTTTTCCTATTCTCAAAACTGAAGAGACCATTGAAAGGAAAGCGTTTTGCCACAATTGATGAGATAAAGTCAGAATCGAAGAACGAGCTGATGGCCATACCGAAAAGCGCATTTCAGAAGTGGTTCGAGGATTGGAAGAAGCGCTGGCATAAGTGCATTATATCTGAGGGGGATTACTTTGAAGGGGAAAAAATGGATATTGATGAATAAATAAATACTTTTCAAAAAAATTCAAACTTCACCTTTTCTTTTTGAACAGACCTCGTATCTATTATTTTTTATTTCACGGCAAAAATCCGTGACTCTCCAAATTGGCAAAACACATTTCTATTATATCTCCATTTTAAAGATTCATTTGCTGACATACTCTATATTTATTACTTTTTGTTCCTATTCAAAAATATTATATAGGTAATTTTTAAATCACACAATTGCAGACCATTTAAAATGAATGAGCAATTAAGTAAACATTATATCCGTTTAGTTAATAGTACTCATTTTTTTATTTTAAGTAAAATAAAATTTTTGTCATAGAAATGATTTCATTCATTCACAATTAATTAATCTAATTGTCTTTCTGTTTAAGCTTCCTTCTGTCCCCATTTCGTATCAAACAATCAAATTGCAGTTTGTGTTCAGCCAAGACCCCAAACATCCTATTCGCAAGCAGTCAGTCGATTATGCAAATAAAACGAAGCCAGGTCTCTAGGGCTCATTGTTTGACGATTGATTGTTGAATTATTGACCTAAGCGGTTAGGCTACTCGTATATCCTATTGAATCACTTTATTGGCTCAAAATACCTTGTTGACAGTTTGGAAAATTTTCAATTATATTTATAGTAAATAATTTAATCAAATTCTATTTCATTTTTAGAAGCAATTAATATTTCTCGAAAATATAGAAGAAAGTACATAATTGAATTTACTTTTTATTTGCAGGAGACAATACTAATAAAAGAGTGTGTTTTCTGCTGGAATTATAATTTTTAATTTATTTATAACGCGATTATAGTTTCAGGAATCCCTGTGAATCAATTGTAATAGATTGATGAAGAGGCAAAGCTCTTGAAACTATAGTCTCGTTATAAATCAATTAAAAATTTATAAGTCCGGCAGAAGACACACTCTTTTTATTGTCTCCTACAATTTATAAAAATTCTGCTACTCTCGGCAAAAAGAAACTTTAAATTTACTTTTTATTTACTTACATAAATGCGGCTCATTTAAAAACTATAATACCTCTAACTCAGCACTCAAATTTCACGGTTTCGGTTAATAGAGTTAAATAAATTTGGAAAAGCTTTAACACGGTTATGGAAATGGAAAGTTTCAATCGGTTGTAGATTTGAATTATATTATTTACATTTACACGGTAATTTTATTGAACTAAAGGTATAAGTTGAGAGTTAATTTTATTTTAACACACATGGATTTATTTAATATTTATAGTTCACCTCGGTGAGTAACCCGAATGCCTGGATTGAATTTTTTAGCATTCAGGTTCAATTCTTAAAGAGAGGAAACAATCCTGATAAAAATCATCCATAACATCTCGGATCTATGTAGTAGTTGACCATCTTTCTTGATTTTACTACAAGAATAATGAATGCTTAACAATGAATAGACTTAACTCCGGCTAGGAAGCATATTTATAATGGTGTCTAGCTGTTCATAAGCCAGAAAAGGGAGGAAGGTTGGGCGTTAGGCTAACCACTTAACCCTATAAAAAATCCATGGTTCAGAAGCCTCAAAGCAAAGCATCGGATGTGTGAAACAGACATGGCAACTAAAAATTGGAATGAGAAGTGAAATATGGAATGTTAGAGCACTATAATTGAAAAATTTTTAATTATTCTTATTTATTATGTGCCCTCAGAAATTTTCAAGTCGCCATTCGGCACACTTCAGGTTGGTCAGGCCTGCATTAGATAGTATTACTCAATTGCTCTAGAATTGCCCATTTTCCTTATTTCCAATTAGAAATATTTAATAAATTTTTTAATGATTAAAACTCGAGACTATTTCAAACAATTCAGACACGCATGGACAAGTTGAGACGTGTTGGTGGATTAGTTAGCAAAAAAATGTTTTCTCGAATATTTCGAATTATTTATTTTCTCTTATGAAAAAATATCAATTACGTAAAAAATAAATATCGAGTTATAAGATAGATATTATTTTCGTTTGCTTTGACCTGAAAACGTTTCCTGAGACTACAAAATGCCAATCTTGAAAGGTATTAGTTAATGAGTTGAAAATTGCTACGCAAATATCTTACAATGCGCCATATTATAGCTTTTTACTTGAAAACGTTTTATGAAAGTACAAAATACCAATCTTGTAAGGTTTTAGTTAATGAGCTGAAAATTGGTAGGCAATGCACCAAATTTTAGCTTTTTACCTGAAAACGGTTTCTGAGAGTACAAAATGCCAATCTCGAAAGGTTTTAGTAAATGAGCTGAAAATGGTACGCAAGTATTTTGCATTATAATGCATCAAATTATTGCTTTTTATCTGAAAACGTTTCCTGATTATATATATATTTTTTGCATGACTGTTATATTTTTCATGATTATTTTTTTTATATTTGATTGAAGAATAAAAATATATAATTATAAAATAGACAGATGAAATAATAAAATTTCAATTAATAAACTCATATTTATTAGCTAGTCTTAGTTGAAAATTTTCTATTGAGAAAGGGAGAAATTCTCCCGAAATTTTTGGGTTTGATTTAACGTTTTTTATAAAAGATTTGTATTTATTTTAACAATCAATATTTTTTTTTTTTTTTTTAATATTATCAACTATCTTTTTTGATCAACAAAATTGGTAGAATTAGTATATTTTATCCGCGGCCCGGGACAATTATTTCCTTCAAATGTGGCCCGTGTAAGTCAAAAGGTTCGACACCCCCTGAGATAGAGTATTTCAGTTAATCCCAACGTATCACTCAATATAATCATTGGTGATCTGAATGCAAAGTTAGGGAGATACCTAGATACCGTTTAACTTAATGATCTTCGTCTGCTGGCTCGCTCTTGTAATAATTTCATCTTTTTCAGCTTCTATCAACATCTAATGAAGTAAAGATAAAAATTAATGGAAATTTTCTATCAAATACTATTTCGATTTTGAATTCCCATTCTCTTATCCAATGTTGATTGATGTAGCGATAATCAAGCAAGCTTGTCATGACAGAATGCTCAGGGCGACACGTGATATGCCAATTCAATTTCTATTTACACCATTTGTTGGGCTAAACATGAAAATCCATCAAAACAATCAGCTTGATTACTTGACCTCCATTAGAATTGGCAATAAAATGGCACGGGGTGCAAGCCATCAATGCTTTACTACTAATTTACTCTCATTTTTAACAATTAGTTTTTGTTTATTAAGAGTGAATATAAATTTTATAAAATAAAAATTTGATATATGTAATTAAAATTATTTGATGTATAAATTTTAATTTATAATTTTATAGGCTTAAGAGAAAAATGTTGGAGTTGTATTATTTATAAAGGATTAAAAGAATTTGTACACGTATTTCAATTTTAATTATTTTTAGTTAAATTGATTAAGAGTGAAAATTATAACAATTTTTCTCCAGCACCTGTCTTTTCTGAAAATGTCAAATAATTAATTTTAAAAGCTTCAAAATAAATAAATAAAAAATTCCCTATCAACCAATCAACCAACCAAGGTTTAATTTTTTTGGCCTTCGGTGGCTAGTTTCAATTTAGACCACCAGATAGCGTATCGGAATCCTCAGTTTCCCATGGGAACATTGGTAGGAGGGTGGTTTAATTTTTTGGCCTACGGTGGCTAGTTTCAATTTAGACCACCAGATAGCGTATCGGAATTCTCAGTTTCCCATGGGAACATTTGTAGGGGGGTAGTTTAATTTTTTGGGCTAGGGTGGCTAGTTTCACTTTAGACCACTAGATAGCGTATCGGAATTCTCATTTTCCAAATAGAGGTTGAACCTTTTTAGTACCACATTTTCTTACATCAATACCATTATTAAAATAAATAAATAAAATTCTGCCCCTTTTAATTCTTGAAAAATTAGCGAAGAAAGTAAGAAAAAGTGATCAAGCGAAGGAAAATGTCTCTTTGCATCTGGGTGCGTTTCGGAAAAGAGAGAAACCACGAGATACAATATTTGGATATTTTATAATTTAATATTATTTTTGCATTAATTGAAATTCTTGACTAGTGGTGACGTTCTAATTTGTCTTCGGTCCATTTTGCATTTTTTTTTAATATAAATAAAATAGCGTTCTGTCGACTTTTACATTTTCAATGCTTTCATTTTGTGACATCGGGAGAAGAAATAAATAATTTCTCCAGTCAAAAGTAAATATCATATTATTTATTACATCCAAGTAACAAAATATCTTCCATAGGAATAAATCGGAATGACAAGTTCGGGTGCGCGGGGAGGCCATCCATGCCACTCACTGGCAACCAAGCGTGAGATGACAGACTTGAACGTCTTTTTTAATGAATGCTGATATGAGTGGTGTCTGCGGTGACCCCGTCTTATTAAATGTACAGCGTTACATTCAACAAAATTATATATTCAAATTCAATAATAAATTATATATCTGAAATGTAAAGTAAGTCACTTGAATAAATGAAGAAAAAAATAACAAAAATATTTCTTTACTTACTGAGTGTACTATATAGGTACCTATATTATATTTTTATTAAAATGAAAAAGTCGTTTCATAAATAAGATTTTGCTTTCAATTCTAAATAAAAATACAGTCGACTCTCGATAATTTGAAATCCAAGGGACTATAAGAAAAATTCGAATTATCGAGACTTCGAATTATCAAGAGAAAAGAAAAAATATTCGAATTATTAAGAATTTTTATTATATTTTTGAAAATATGTATGATCTTACATAGGTAAATTTTATATATATAGCCTCAAGTAAAAAAGTAAAAATAATTAAAACGACAAAAAAGAACAAAAATATTACATATGTATAATATTAACATTGCAATAGATAAAAACTAATAACATACCTAATTATAAAAATGGGGAGTAAACATTGGTAGGAAAAATTCGAATTATAAAGAGGGGAAGTGGCCTAGTTCGAATTATAGAACGTTCTCTTCCCCTCTTGTTACGAAAAATATTTCGAGTTAATGAGCGTATCTATATACACAGCATTTTTTCGATTTACCGAAGTTAACAGCTGAAGAGTTCGAATTAACGAAAAATTTGAATTGTTGAGTTTCGAATTATCGAGAGTTGACTGTAGGTATTTGCAATTCCCCTTTATACAGTACAGTTTTTCGGCGCCCTGAGCAAAAATTATCTCGCCCCCACCCCTTATTATTTTATCCAATGCAAAGTACGGGTAAAATATTGTAATGAGTCTCGCGGCAAACGCGGCTTCAAAGGTTCCTCAGGTAAAGACTACGGAACCCATGGTCTCAACCTAAGTCACAAATTGTAGTATTCATTTAGGTTGAATTTTTCACGTGGCGGTTTTTCCAAAAAGTACATGGGGTCTCGTCCAGAGGCCAAAAAAGTGTGATTTTTCAAACATGAGTTGTTTACTAAAAAAAATAATTTTTAAGGAAAAATAAAACCTACTTCAAAAAATTAAATGCAACAAATAAAATACACTAAAAGGTATAAAATAATTATTATCTTATTTAGTTATAACTAAACGACGAAATATTAACATGAAATTACTTTTTTGAAGTCGGTGCCAAACATATACCTTTTATGAATCGCACAAAGAAGTTAGGCCTGAACAATCCTAACAAAAAAGGTCTAATACCAATGAAAAAACGGGACCAATCGGAAGCTAGACTGAAACCGATGCAAATTTTTTTTTCAAAATCGGCTCACAATTGGCGGAGATATGAGGTAACATAGACACAAAAAGAAAAAAAAATTCAGTCGAATAGAGAACCTCCTCCTTTTTTGAAGTCGGTTAAAAAGAATTTAATCTTTTCGATTTTAAGTCGATTCTTCCACGTTTTCAGTAGAGGTTACTATTAACAGTCAAAAAATCAAAAATGGGATTCAATACGGTTATTCCTCTAGTATTAGACAAGAATTGATCGTTATTTTTGATCTTAAGCCGATTCCTTCATGTCTTCAGCAATGGTTACCAATAATAATCGAAACTTCAAAAATCCAATATGGAATTGTTATTTTTCAAGTATTAGATGAGAATCGATGGCTATTTTGAATTTAAGTCAACATGACTTGCAAATAGCCAGTAATATCTGATTAATAGATAATAAAAGAATAAACATGCATATTAATATTCCAAATGACTTTGGATAAACTTTAGCAAACTGATGCGTTGCAGTTTATTTTTTCTATAATTAAATTTATTAAGGACTAAGTCAGCTGACCAGTAGCAAAGTTTGCTAAGAGCGTACCAACTCTTGAAAAAGTTATCACTATTTATTTTAAAATTAATTTAGTCTATGGGGTTGAAAATTTTCCAATAGAATTTAGAAAAATGCTAATTTTTTTTTCAAAATTTGATGAACTCTTGTTTCTAAATAAATGTAATATTTTGGTGCGATTCGTTTGTAAGAGGAATTTTAATCCATTTTCTTACTATATGTATCTATCATTCACATGTAATATGTGTCAACTAAATTTCAATTCATTTTTAAACATGCTTTCAACTTTATAAAATCGGTTATATGAGAAATGGACCATAATAATTTTTCTTGAATATTTTATTTATAATTCAACAGGCTTCTCCTCTAGAACATTCCGTACTTTTTCGTCCTGGTTGCAATTTATCTTCTATGTCAAAGCCCCACTTGTAATGGAGTGCTATACTTTCCTTTTATTTCTTTTCCCTCTCATTCTTAATTTCAAAAGCATTTATTTCTTAACTTTCTTCTACCCTTCCTTACTATCCACTCTGTCTGGTCAATTAGCTCGAAAACTTCTTCTGATTAATTTCTTTTGGAGAGATGCTAGAGAGGCGTTTAACCAGCATAAAATTAGGGGAAGTATCTAGCTTAATTAATATTAATTGAGTATATTTAAACAGTTTTAACCTCAGGGAGAATTCATGTGATATACGAGGGAAGTATACAGTATTTATTGTCCCTAATGTATAAAACAAAATTATTGTTCGACCTAATCACCGCTAACTTGAAGGCATTCCACCTGTTTTAGAATAAAAACACGATTTTTGAAAAATTCACCCTTGATCACATAAAAATACCTCAACTACTGCCATGATGGCATCGTCGTCTCAAATTTTCGTCCCTGGATAGAAATGCTTGCCAAAGAATTTTCTTCTTATAATAGAATATCTTCACTTCTTTTAGTTAGGGATTTTTCATCGTAGAGAACTATTTATAATTTCTAAACATGTACCTATATACCTTGAACTCTTCATTTGGGTAGCACAATAACCTGAGGGTCAGGTTCGCTTAATGCTCTAAAACATGTATTCGTTGGGGTTATATCATTGGAATGCAAGCAACACATTTTGACTCATATGTTTGATATTCATTAGGATCCTTGGCGAGATTAATTACAAGCCTCCCAGCGGATATCTGAAACCGTAGATTAACTAAACCGAACTGCATCCAATCCATTCGTATTATTAAGTTTACTTTATTATTTTAGCATAACAATACATTAACAATAATAACTAATAATGAACGTTGTTGAATTTGGTTCTCTCTAAAGTATTACATTATTTGTATTCAACATTCTGCCTATATGATAATTTAAAACAAGAAAAAAAAATTATCATAAAAATACAAATAAAAAAAAAAAAATAGTTTTCTTGATGGAAAGAGGTGGTGAAAGAACTTAAAAGTATATATTACTAGGTACCTGTTGTACTACTAAGTTTGCCTCCCCCGCCCTCTCGGGCGGCCCTTGTAGTGAGTTCACAAACTTTTTGTCGGCCCTTGTAGTGAGTTCACAAACTTTTTTTTACTCATTTTATTTAAAAATGTCTGAAATTCGAAGAAAAGTCATTTTACATGATAATTTTTTATGTCCGTGTGTCTGTCGGTCTACTAGATTCCGATACTTAAACATACCTGCCTGCAGCCTCAAGATGCCTGAATATGTTTTTAAAGATGGGAGACTATATTTTTCAAGATGGCTGCCCTAGTGTAAAAATTGCTTCTGAAGTCAATGAATTTGAGTATTTTTTAATTCAAGGTTGGAAAGACCCAAAAAAGAAAGATTTGGGGCTATTCATCTTTAGAACTTCCTATGCAGAAAATGTCATTTTTTCCTCAAGATAATTAATATAAAATAAATTTATAATAGTTTATTATATACAACCAGCTGCGAAGACCGCCTTCAACGGGCATCTTGTTGGCTAGGGGGCTAGCTTAAAACTTTTTCCTCCATTTCAAGAATTATTGGAGGATATTAGGATGAAGGAGACAACAAAAGAGTGTGTCTTCTGTTGGAATTATAAATTTTATTTATTTATAACGAGACTATAGTTTCGAGGGCTTTGCCCTCTTCATCAGTCTATTACAATGGATTCACAGGAATTAATTTATGAATGAAAGGTTAAAATCTTGCTTGTGGTTAGGTTAAGAAAGGCCCACACTGAACAATTTCTTAACCTAACCACATGAAAGATTTTAACCTTTCATTCATAAATTAATTCCTGTGAATCCATTGTAATAGACTGATGAAGAGGGCAAAGCCCTCGAAACTACTAGTCTCGTTATGAATAAATAAAATTTATAATTCCAGCAGAAGACACACTCTTTTATTGTCTCCTTCAATATATAAAAATTCTGCTACTCTAGGCAAAAAACTTTCAATTTAGGATATTAGGTTGTTTGATGTAACTTAATTTCTAGAGAAAGGAAACTCTATAGGGAATCCTAGGATTTAAAACTAATAGTTCATAGGATTGAAAGAAACATGAATGATAGTTTAATCTTTACAATTCTTCTATATTTAATTGAAATTAATTTTTTGGGAGAATACTTGATTTTTATTTCACATGCGATTCTAAGTTTCAATATAAAAAGGAAAAGAAAGTCATTAATGTATCATGAGAGGCAAGCGATGATCAATAGATATTTTGGATGATTTTTTTTAATTTTAACACCAAGACTATGCAACTTGTATATTCATATTTACTTGGAATTTCTTATATTTATATTTATATATTTTTATATTCAAATAAACTGCAACGGATCGTTGCTAAACTTTATCCAAACTCATTTGAAATATTGATATGTTTGTTCCTTTATTATTAATCTGGAATATCCGCTTGCAATTTGTAGTTCATATTGAAATTAATTCAAAAATAATTCTCATTTAAGAGTCGAGGAATAACCATCCTACATTGGATTTTTGACGTTTCGGTTTTTATTGGTAACCATTGCTGAAGAGGAATCGGCTTAAAATCCAAAGCGCTGCGCGTATATTAGCCATCGATTCTCATCTAATACTTGAGGAATAACACACACACACACACTATACTACGTGCATTATTATGGTGGTCTGCGAGCAGGAGCTCATTACCTAACCATGTTACTAATTCTAACCTGTTTGCGACAGGTAATTTGATGATGATGTTTCTTCAAATTGAAGAACCATCATCATCATGTTTTTTGAAAAACCGCGGTGTGAGAGCTACTTAGCCGTACCTGAAGGGTACGTTACCATGTGTCACCGCGAGGAGGTGGCCCTCTTAATCCTTCCGTGTGTCTTGACTTTACTTATATGTAGTAATGTATTAATTAATTGGTTTTGACTAACGGTCATATTGATTAAGTCAATAATCGTTTAGTCACTAACTACTCTACTGTGTGTGCTCTAGCCCTATTAGCTAGAATTTTTCTACATGCCCAGCATTACTGCTGGGCCTATTTGCTACTTCTTAAGTTTCTAACATGCTTTGAGGGACAAGGGAATGAAGCATTATTCCCCAGGGGTCCCTCGTCGGTCTGATTAAGTCAGACCGCTCGTATTGTCTAGGGGTTGAGAGAAAAGAGCGAGCAGAGAGGGCGGAGCGAGAGGCACTGTATTTAGCGCTGTCTGTCTCCAATCTATACCCGCGTCTTCCAGTTCTTCCAAGGTCCATGCGCCGAGTCGAATTCTTTCATTCCGGTGAACGAAAGCTTGCCCTGCGAATTTTCTGAGCTTGAAGAATAGCTCTTCGGTTTTGATTAGTGATTGGAGGTCACTTGTTAGGTTACCTTCAATCAGCTCCTGGTATCTGAAGTTCGTGTATAGCGGGCATTCGAAAAGAATGTGCTCTACCGTTTCCTCAATGAAGTTGCATTCTGGACAGTTTGCATTGTCCACGGCTCCTCTCTCGAATAACGTGCCGTTTATTGACCCGTACCCGCTGAGGATGAATAGTGTGTGCATGTCGGGGTTATACCACTTGGGCATGTTACCGTACATGACTCGCGGGAAGAAACGCTTTGTCAGGCGACCGGTGTCGCCTTGTGCCCACTCTTCCTGCCACAGTCTGCCTATTTCGGTGTCCAATTTTGAATATTCGTGGTTTATACGGTAGTCCTCCACGCGTTCATGTTGTATGAACTCGTATTGTCCTACCGTTACACTTAAATTTTTTTGAATTTTATATCTCGCGGCTGATTTTAACATCTCTAGTCGAAGCGGTGCAGCACCTGCCAAGACTCGAATCGCTGCCGTGGATACCGTTTTGCATACTCTTGTCATACCATATAAGATGGTGCGATCAATAGAATCCATAACGGCGTTGGCCTGTGCCCTTTGCGAATCATTAGTCGCGATAACGACAGCTCCGTAAGTGGCGGTCGGAAGAAAGAGGCTCTTCCAGTATAAGCCGACTGTTTTGCTATTAAGACCCCACTTATGGCGGGCAATTGTCTTAATGTCGCTGGTCAGGATTTTGAGTTTATCTTTTACTCTTTCGAGATGTGGGATAAATGTCATACCTTTGTCCAGAGTTATCCCGAGATATTTGACGGTTTCGTGGAATTTAATATTTTTTCCGTTGATTTTAATAATGGTTCTGTTTGGAAATTTTAGGGAGGGGTGGAACAAGATCGCTTCTGATTTCTCTTCCGCGAGCTGTAAGCCACTTCTCTGGCACCAATCTTGAATAATTTTGATAGCACAATTTGCTTTGCTGACCAGTCCGTCTCGCGAGTTACCGTGAATTATCAGGGCCAGGTCGTCGGCATACGCTGTTACGTGTACCCCGCTCGTCTCTAATCCCGTCAATTCATCGAGCAGCTCATCCATAACCCAGTTCCAGGCCATTGGCCCTATAATAGAACCCTGTGGGCATCCTCTCTGCATTATGGTTTCGGCATGGGTTTCCCCCAGCTTTAGAACCATCCTGCGATTAGTGAAATAGGATTTCACTGTCTCGAATAGTGTAGATGAGATCCCCGCTCGCGACAGTCTTCGAAAGATAGCGCTCCAGGATACATTATCGAATGCACCTTTTACGTCTAGGAATAAGCCTAGCGTGTGGACTACGTTTTCGCGTGTTCTAATTGTATACTGATTTTGACAGCGAGTTTGTTTCGCTTGAATGAGGCTAGTGATTCTAATGAGAGCGTCATCCGTTGATAACCCTCTCTTGAATCCCATCTGTCTGCTGTTTTCCAGGCCCCTGTTTTTATAACAGGTCTGTATTCGGTTGAGAAGGGTTCTTTCGAACAGTTTCCCGATCGAAGGTAGCAGAGAGATGGGTCTGTAGGATCCCAAATTATTGGGGTCCCTGTTTGCTCCACCCTTTTTAAGGATTTTGAGCTCCGCGACTTTCCACGAGGTTGGGAAAGTTTTGTTTTCTAGGCAATTATTAAAAATTCGCGTAAATATTTCGGGTTTAATTTCGAAAATTTTTGCAAGTATTTCCGGGTATATTCCGTCTATACCTGGAGCGGTCTTTTTGCGCATTTTGAGGATCGAGGTGCTAACCTCGCTCTCCAAAATGGGCGGTTCCGGGCTGTCGTTTGCGTACGCCTCGATCACATCCGGCACCAGTGCTCTTGGTACCATCTTGGTCAGCATTTTTTCACCCAAGTCCGCGAGACTAGTGATTCCCTCCCCACCGGAGTAGACGCAATCACTAGTTACCCTTCCTCGAATGATTTTATACGGTAAGCCCCAAGGGTCTCGATTGCCCTCTTCTGTGACAAAGTCTTGCCAGCATTTGGCTTTAGACTTTTTTATCAATCCCGTGTATTTGTTTCGAAGAATTTTATAATCCTCTACCATACGGTTTAATGTAGGGCAGGGGCCATTACGTTTTCGAAAGTTCCTAACGTTTTTAGTTGCGCGGTTGACTCGATTACGCATGAAAGTTAATTCCTCGGTCCACCAGGGAACCTTACGTGCGAAATTTTTGCGTTTTTTAATTGAAAATTCACAAATTTCGTTTATTTTCGAATTTAAATTTATCGCGGCGGTGTCTGGGTCATTATTTTTTAGTCTTTCAAGTGCCTGTGGGTTGAAGTAATTCTCAACTCCACTCTGGAACAAGTCCCAGTTGGCAGTTTTTAAGTTAAATCTATCCACGGTGTTTTGTTCCGAAATATTTGTTGTGGTTAATGCATCAGTCTCGATCTCAAAGCTTATACTGTTGTGATCTGGAGATTGTTGCATTATCTAGGACCTTCCCTGGCTAGAAGAAGTACCTTATGCTTTTGGTTGAAATTATAGAAATTTAGTCTAAGCGTTTTTTTCCTGGCTTTTACAAAACGTCTTGGAGAAATCCAGTTTCAAGAAATTTGGAAGAAGAAAATTGGAATGATGATTTCGATTAAGGGAGAAACTAATGTGAAAGTAGTTTGGTGCCCAGACCAGTTGATTTTTATTGTTGTTGATTTTTGAATGTACACCATGACCCAGATAGAACACTCGATCTAGAAGATGTTTTATTCAGATCTTATTGTCTTTAAGATGTCCTTAAGATGTCTACAAGATCTCCTAGTGTATAGAAAATATATTCTAGTCCAGAGCTTCTTAAACTATAGGTCGCGACCCCAATTGGGGCCGCGAAACTTAATTTTGGTGTAATAAAAAAAAAAAAAAAAAAAAAAAAAACTAAACATTAGGGTGTTCCTTATTTTGGATATTTTCGAATATTTACGCCGACAGGGGCTCATATGGGTTTAAATAAATAAAAAACTATCCCCAAGTTTCAAGTCTCTATCTCAATTTTAACCTACTACTACACAGCAATTAAGTTTCCCATCTAAATAACATTTTTATTCCGGCTGCCAAAGTAATGGTTCAAAAAATTTGAAACTCTGTAGACTTTATCCTTAAAAATCTTTACAGATTTTAGCTATTACAATTTTGGAGTTACATCTAGAAAAAATACTGCTATATCCTATTATTAGTAAGTTATCGACTCCAAAATAATAATAGATAAAAATCTGTAAAAATTCTTAGGGATAGCTACTATTATAAGGATAAAGTCTACATAGTTTCAAATTTTTTGAACAATTGCTTTGGCTGGAATAAAAAATTGATATTTCAATGTCAAAAACCCCAGATGGGAAACTTGCATCGCTGTGTAGAACTAGGTTAAAATTGAGATAGACACTTGAAACTTGTTATATAATATATAATATAAAACTATTTTATTAGTTCCTATTCCTACGTAAATATTCGAAAATATCCAAAATAAGGAGCACCCTACTAAACATAGGCCAACAATGACTTCTCGCCAATTAAATAAGTTTAAAAAGTGCTGTTCTAGGCCAAGTAATTGTGCTAACAGACGAGGTCTAGGAACTTGTACATTGTATTGATAAATAAATAAATAAAATAATATTTCAGATTTTGGTGTAAATTTACCACATATTAGCAGAGTAAATTATTTTTATTGCATAAAGCATTTTTATAATAAATTTACATTTACTCCTCTTGCTCAAGAATAATAGATAAATTAAATAAAACATCTTAAAATAAATAAGAAAATAGGATTTTCCCATTTCTTGTTAATGTTGCTCGTAACAAAGACATTTTAGCTTAATACAAAGCTTTCTCTATAGCCATTATTTGAATTTAACTCTTAGTGCGTTCGAAAATCTAATCTTCTTGATCCAATAATTACTTCTTAATTGGGCTTTCATTTTCTAGAGTCATCCGGTTAACTTATTCTCTTTTAACAAGTAGGATTTGGAAACTAGAGAAGAGAAGTTGCTTTTCGAAATACATTAAACTTTTCTTTTTAAATGCGAATACTTCTCTTTTATGGAAGAAACTTCTCAACCATGGAAAGTTTCCTTGAATCTGCCAAAACTCTACGGTTCCAAACTGTTTTTATTTTTTAATAATAATATCTAATAATTATTATATTCGTTAATAATAAGATAGGGTTTTAAAGTTTCACAATGATATTCATTAAACTATTTTGAAAGTTTATTTAAACCATTGAAACTTAAATGTTAAATTGAATTAGAGTGTTTTCATTTAATTGCAGGAACAGGAGCATTTATTGTTTATTTTGAACCTGAAATTCCAACTTCATTAAATACACAAAGTGAAGGATTTTAGTTTAAATTCTAAAATATATATATTAATATATTTTTGTTCTCTGATCTGATAAAATATACTTTATATATATACTATTCATTACAATTTACTCAAAAAGGAATTGTGGATTCAATCATTTGCTTGAAATCTTGATGATATAGTTCTTTCAGTACGAATTACGTACAATTTTATTTATAAAATAAAACCAAGAGATTTCAAAAAAGAAAACAGTAACTTTTTCGAAAATCCATAATAATTCGACTCCCCAGGACCCTTTTGGCATTAAATTAACTATATCAAACAACTACCTTGAAATAGACTATCATGGCCTTTGAAATTCTTTTCTAATGTTTTTCTTTAATTATTTTTAGATCCATTAGCGTTGGTCATTGCTTTTTCAGCTTTAAATCGTAATTAATCAATAGCAAAATAGAAAAATTTATTTATTTAGAATAATCATTTTCAAAGTGCGATTAGTCATTTTCAAACTACTCGTAGGATCCTTTTCAAATTCCAGTATATAGGAATATTTAAAATAAAGAAATAATTTGGGTTGCACGACTCTTCTTTAAATACACTGCTCGGCAAAAATTAAACTAAAATTTGTAACCTTAAACCTAACAATGGATTCCAGTAGTCTTACGCTGATTATCATACAATTTCCCGATTTTTTTACAACAGTTCAGAGTTTCGAGATCAGTCGAAAAAGGCCATTTATTTTGACCTATTTTCGAGTTCCAATAAATATTAAACAGGAATATTTGAAATCAAAAAAACATCTTCCTCTTTGATTTACAAATTATCACTTGTTTTTATCTCAATTAGAACTCGAAATGTAACTAAAAATCCTAAAACTACGTAATTATAATGGATAATAAACATAGATAAAAAGATAGGGTCTTAGTTTTTTAGTTATAACTCGAGTTCTAATTGGGGTAAAAAGAAGTGGTAATTTATAAATCAAAGAGGAAGCTGTTTTCTATAACGTAAACAAAATATTTTGATTTCAAATATTGCTAATGGGACTCGAAAATAGGTTAAAATGGCCTTTTTCGTCATTTTGGTCGATAATATCTCAAAACACCTGCAATTGCATGATGATCAGCGTAGAAAACTCTACTGGAATCCATTGTTAGGTTTACGATTCCATTTTTTTTTAAAGACCCTATTTAAAAGAAACAAAAAACAACAACAACAACATTCCCTAAATAAAAAGAGCCATAAAAATCTTCTTAACCAATCTCAAATTGAAAATAATTAATTTCATAATCGAATTGATCAATTTCAATCAAATTGAAATAAATTCTTCTTGATTTGAAATCATTTATTCCCATATTGAAATTGATTAATCTCAATTTGAAGTTGAAAAGATATTGAATGATCGCC
This sequence comes from Forficula auricularia, assembly GCA_024734495.1. Taxonomy (NCBI): domain Eukaryota; kingdom Metazoa; phylum Arthropoda; class Insecta; order Dermaptera; family Forficulidae; genus Forficula; species Forficula auricularia. The sequence continues at coordinate 4,233,322 of JALMQS010000064.1, forward strand.
TATCAAGAACCATGTCTATAAGCGCTTCGATCAACAGATTTCAATCAAAAATTAAAGGTGCCTGCCTCATCGTATAAAAGTAAAAAATAGGAAATATTTCATAGAACGTCACCATTACTAAAGATCTATGAGGGGATGGCATAAGAAGAAAATAATATGAGACACCTGTGAAATTTTATATTTTTAAATAATCAAGCAATTCGCAAATCCCTTTCTAAGCTTATTCATATTCCTTCATGTTTGAGCAGTTCCTTATACAACTTATAATTGAGATTCATAATATATATATATAATATTCATTATAGATACCATATATTTTATTTACTAATTTTTTTAACCTTCATATTCTTGTCCATTTTGTCCAGGAGAAATCTAGGTTTTTAAGCAGCTTAATTATTTATGTTTTTATATATATGTGAAGTGTGAATAAGTGTAGGTTATGGGCACCTGCGTCCGCAGAGGAGGGCAACAGGGTGCACAATTGCACATGCCCCTATCTGGGATCAAATAACAAATTCGAGTGCATAAACACCTACGTCTCCATCCTCTCACTTAATCAACTTTCCCTTCTCTTCGGTAATGCAAGGGTCTTTCGAGATCCATATGGGCTGCATCTTTAGTGGTGCGGCCCTTCTTGCATTCGATTGCATTAAAAAAAAAGAATGGGAGATTTTAAAGGAAGAAAAGGGGAAGACGAAGCCCTAGATAATGAATGATATGGGACTTTTAGAGAAGTGGAAGTTTCGTAAGAGATAGATTTGATTGGAGGAGTATATTCATCAAACCAGTGTTAAAAGTACTATGCTCAATAATGATGATGATGAAATTTCAAAATATAGAAAATACATTTGAATTGGTAGACAAGTTGAATTTCAAGTAATCATTTGCAAATAGACCACTCAAATAATGCGATCAGTTCAATTCAGGCGTTATCAATAATAACACTTTAAAATCAATTCCATTATAAGAGCAAAACAATTATCGACTCCACTTCTCTCCATTATTATTATCGCCATAAAAAAGTTTTGAAATCATCAAACTGCCAATCAAAATTTCTCAACATATTATAATGATTATACATTTTCTCTAGAGAAAATATATAGGTATAGATACATAAAATCCTGTTTTTGAAATTACACGGTTGATAAAACTAAATAATAAGTTTTCTTTTAATTACATGTGGAATGTTGAAGACGATGAAGGAATTATCTCTGAACCTTGGGTTCAAGCACGAAATAAACTACATGAAGCTAAAATTCTTATTGTTGACAAAACTAGGTTCAATCACATGTGCGTATTGTAATATGTGTAATTCCTTTGTGCAATTAATCATTAATTGAAAATAATATTGTTAAAAAAAGCATATTTTCGCTCTGCGTATAAATTTAAAGGATGATTTCGTTTTTCACCCCAGATTAAGTAAAATTTAAATAAAAGTTAATAATTAATATTAATTTTAATTTTAAATGTAAAAAGGTTGAAAAGTGTCGAAACGATGGCGGATAAGTAAATAAACTTTTATTTAAATTTTATTTAATTCTGGTTGAAAATAGAAATAAACTTTTTACCTAAATTAAAAATAATATTAATAATATTATATCGTTTTTTAACTAAATCAAAAAATCTCGTCGCCATCAGCTACTTATCATTTATAACAGAGGTGTCCAACCTTTTGGCTTACAAGGGCCACCCCACACTTCAAAGAAAAGAGTTTGTCTCGGACCGCGGTTATCGGTTAAAATATTATAATTCTATTGATATTTGTTATTCAAAAAAGATTGTTACTAATGTAGAAATAAGAACTTTGTTATTTTTTTAGCCCATAGTGAGCTTCTAATTTTACTTTTCGTAAATTTTATATATGAAAATAGCTTCTAGTATATGTAAATACATACCTACATAGTTACAAAATGTGTTTTAAGGAATGTTATGACTTTATATTGGGCCACAGGTTGGACATCGAATGGGATTAAAGAAGAATATGAGGAATAATCATTTATTTTTTAAAATGATCACGGATATAATGACTATCCATTATCTGTTGACATGTAAGAACGTGCAAAAATTTAAAAGACAAGTCCTGACAAGTTTTAGCCCAGGAGAGAAATTATCAATTAATTATGATTGTTCTAGAAAACCCCAATCCCTTTTGTCTCTACTAGAATGATAATTATAGACTTGGTTAGTGTCGGAGCATATATTTTAGAAAATGAAAATATGAGAAGAAGAATTTTTAAATAATTTATTCGAAACTTCATTATTTTTTTTATCTTATAGGTATATTTGAGCTTATAATTAGGCTTTTTAGTTAATTTTATCTTTGTTAAAATCCTCACATATTGTACAAAGTGTACATTCATATTTCGAAAAAGGGAATAAATATATTTCTACATATAAATCTCAATGTTTTAAGAAAGCTTATGATTTTATGTTGGGGCACACTCATTGCGTGCTGGGTCGTATGCGGCCCACTGGCCACGGTTTGGACAGCCCTGATTTATAATAATAGTTTCCTTCATTATCTGAATTGAACAATCCTTCCTATTCCTAAAATTTTATTTATTTGACAAGCTAATAAAACGCTGAATTTTAATTAGAGAGGACCAAGTAAGGGTCCATTCATAATTTACGTCACGCAAAATGTCGCCTTTTTGGACCCCCTTTCGTCACGCTGCTTCACATTTTCTGGAATCCCTCTAACAAATATAACGTCACAAAAGCTAGATGGTATGATATAATAAAGTTGAGAAAAAAATTAAAATAAATTTGATGAAATGCGAACGTCACGGTTCCGGTAGTTATGTAAAATTGCAGTGGTGGACATAGCACATACAAACTACAAATCTTTTTCAAATTATTTTCTATGGAACATGTATAAATACCTGTCGAATTACTGGATTGAATGTAGGTATGGGCACTTATTTATTGTTTATAAGTAGATTTAAAAAAGCCTCTCTACACCTATATGTTTGCATTGCTTTCGTTGATTCCACTAAGTTGTGATTTAGACCACTCCATGCCAAAGACAGATTTCTAGGTCATTCATATCGCTCTTAAACGACCAAGGGCCTCAAGTAGTCTCAGCATGACAACAAAAGGCTCTAAACAAGCAAGTCCCAGAAGATAAACTATTCTTGAATCCCTTAGCAACAAAGAAGAATTCCAATTCTATTTTGAAACGTTAATTGTATTTAAAATCCTCTCTAATTGAGCATTTCCAATTAGACAGAATTGTTTTGTGCATAATAGTAGTACGAATAAAATTATTTTAAGTAGTAATTTTAATATCAATACCAAGTAGGAAATTTTCATACAGGATGGTGGATAGAAGTTTTTTATTTATTCATGTTAGAATATTTTCTGGTAAAATTTTGGAGGTCTTGGAGAACACTTTTGGTTCTAAGGAATAATAAAGTGAACACACGTAATTTTAGTATTTTATTCTGTATACGATTAATGGGTGGACACTCTTTTAACTCTTTATATAATATACTATTTAAAATGAGTTTAGTTTTTGAAAATTAATATTTTTTTTTTTAGAAATTCTCAATCTAGTCCATAAGGGTCCCCCTTTGTATCAAGTACCCTTCGAAGAGAGGATTAAAAAAGTAGTTTTTTCGAGATATTCCAACGAAAGTATACCGATTTAATTCGTTATAAAAATTACTATTTAATATGAGTTTAGTTTTTTGAAAATTAATATTTTATTTTTCTAGAAATTCTCAATTTAGTTGATAAGGGTCCTCCTTTTGTATCAATTACCCTTCCAAGAGAGTGTTCAAAAAGTAATTTTTTTCGAGATATTCCAACTAAAGTATACTCATTTAACTTTTTATAAAATCTAGGTACTATTTAAAATGGGTTTAGTTTTTTGAAAATTAATATTTTATTTTTTCTAGAAATTCTCAATCAAGTTGATAAGGGTCCCCCTTTCTATCAAGTACCCTTCCAAGAGAGGGTTCAAAAAGTAATTTTTCGAGATATTTCAACGAAAGTATAATAAGATGGTTTTTATTTTTGGTGTTTTTGAATTTTTAGGGTCACAGAGTTAAAAAAATAAAAAAATATCCTCCAAGTTTCATGTCTCTATCTCAATTTTTAACCTTTGCCGAACAACGATGCAAGCTTCTTTCCCATCTAAATAACATGGCGTTTTTGGCATTGAACGATCAATTTTTTAATACGGGCAAAGTAATCGTTCAAAAAATTTAAAACTAGATTTTATCCTTATAATAGTAGCTATCCTATAAATTTTTAGGTATTATCATTTTGGGGTTACAGCTAGATAAAATACTACAATATATTAGTGTCAGTAAGTTTTAGACTCCAAAATTTTAATAGCTAAAAATCTGTAAAAATTCTGTTTGATAGCTACTATTATAAGGATAAAGTCTGCAGAGTTTCAATTTTTTTGAACTATTTCTTTGGCCGAATTAAAAATTGATCGTTTAATACCAAATCATTGTATATTGTTCCCTAAGACCTCCAAAATTTTTCACACAAAATATTCTAATGGTAATATTTTTATTATTATTATTTATTTATTTATCATATTAGTACATAGTATCCATGTTTTAATAGTAATATTATTGAAGTACTATAGTTTTCATATAATTGATAAGACATAAATTTACATGTAAATAGTAGATATGTTCATTGTTGAGCAGTTCTTTTTAGTTTTAATAATGGATTATGAACTCACCACCATTAAATTGAATCTCCTTATTTGCCCAGACAACAAGTATGAGACTGGCGCAGGTCGCTGCCGCTAACATAAACAGGAGAATTCCAGAAGCTGCGGCGAAAAGCTTCCTCTGCGCCATCAAGCACCCCTAAGCAAAAACAAAAATACATAGCAGGATAATTTTATGTATATAAGCAACATAAAATAAAATGATATTTTATTTATTCGGATTTTTTAACAGCAAATGAAAATTACGTTTTACAAACTCTTTATTACTTATTTATATTGGAGAGTAGATTTATATATTACAATAATAATAATATTTTTCAAATTTAATAATAATCCTATACCTAATCAACATAATAATTTATATCTATACTTATAATAATACTTATAATAATGCACGTGAATTCTCTGATTGCCTGTGCTTTGGCGTTAATATTTTATTTTTCTAAAAAATCAAGGATTGAGAACATAGCAGGGGGACTCCTTGCATTCTTTCCAGATTTTTTCGAGTGTCAAAAAGTTAAATTTATTCGCTAAATATCAAAATAATAGCCTATTTACTGTCTCAAAATAATCTTGTATTAGAATTGATAAAAATATCTTTGGAATTAATATTTTAATTTTCTAAAAAAATCACCGACACTGGAGGGGACCCTTTGCATTCATTCGAGATTTTTTCGAGGAGTGAAAAAGTTAAATTTTTTTGATTAATATCAAAATAATAGCCTATTTATTGTCTCCAAAAATCTTATATTAGAATTGATAAAAAAATCTTTGGAAGTAATATTTTATTTTTCTAAAAATAACAAGGATTGAGACCACAGGGGGGACACTTGCATTCATTCCAGATTTTTCGAAGGTGAAAAGTTAAATTTTATCTCTTAAATAAATAAGGAGAATTCAAAAATAATTTAAAATCTTAAATTTTCAAATAAAACACAAGAAAGATGGGTGGGATCATAGTTATTTTAATATTCAGTGGCGTACTGGGGGTGGGGAGGGGTAATGATTTTAAATTGACTTGTTTAATTCAAATTCAGTTGATATTATGAGAATTTCTTGAGTCTTATTTGTTTAAGTTTGAGTGAAATGTCTATTTATATTGTGATAATGTGACAAGCGTCATGTTCCATGTTGTTCTTAGTATATTTTATGTGTCTTACATATTAATTGACTCGTATATTCAAAATAAATAAAAATTTTGAATTCGAATTGACTTGAATGGTAAGCATTCGAAACTATAGTCTCAAATAAATCACACAACAATATCGATGGTCTTAAAAAGAGAGATCTGCGCATATTTCAGATTAACTTACCGAACAAACACAATCGCCAACTCTTTGGGATATCCCTATGACCAGAGGCATACCAGTTAAAATGGCGCCTAGGGCGAGCATCAAAAGTTGGGCCCTTGTCGTAAATTAGTTTAAATATAAAATAAAAACATATATAGGGTTTTAACTTCAAATTCGAGACTTTCTATATCAAATTCAGATTTCTAATATCAGAATTCAGAATTTTAAAAATCAAAATCAGACTTTTTCAATTCAAATTCAGAATTTCTATAAAACCAGCCATATTTTACATATTAAATTATAGCTTTTACCTGAAAATGTTTCTGAAATTTTAAAATGCTAATCTTGAAAGTTTTTGTAATGTTCTGAAAATTGGTACTTATAATATCTTACAATGCACCAAATTTTAGCTACTTTATCTGAAAACGTTTCTGAGAGTACAAAATGCCCAATTTTGAAACGTTTAAATTGATGAACTAAAAATTGCTACCAAATATATATTAGAATGCACCGAAATTTTAGTTTTTACCTGAAAACGTTTTCTGGAAGCACTTAAAATGCTACAAATCTTGAAAGGTTTTGATTAATGGGCTGAAAATTGGGTACCGAAAATATCTTACAATGCGCTTAAATTTGAGCTTTTTACCTGAAAACCTTCGCGGAATATACTATACATTCAAATAAAAAAGTCATATAAATTTTAGAAAAGATTTTTATTTTCTGTTTTAGTACAAAAAATGCACTTTGAATAGTATTAAACTTAAAAATTGCATCTTCCTTGCCTTCTACGACGGAAATAGATTTGCTTATAACATTTTCAGAAATCTGTCATCCGCTTTATCCAATGCGAAGCATGGGTAAAATATCGGAATAAGTCTCGCAACAAGCGCGACTTCAAGGGTCTTCAGGTAAAGACTACGGAACCCATGGTCTTACTCAAAGTCACTAAATTGTAGTAAATATTCAATCAGGTTAAATTTTAACACCTGGCGTGAAATCTTGGAAATAGTTCTACTCGGTACGCTCAGTAGGCGAAGCTCCCCAGAGTGTAGAATTTACGAGACGCCCCGAAAAACTTCTAAGCCCCCGCCTCTAAAGTGTATTTTAACCTTTCTCTGATTGACTAAATCTCGACTATATTCTGTCTTTGTAGTTGAATATGAATTTTTTCTTTAAAGTTACAACTAATAAGATAAGAGCAATAAAAAGTGGCTGGCAATGGGCTCGCTCTGAACAAGGCGGAACCAACTGGGCTATCCTCCAATAAGTAGAAACAGGATTAGAAATGGCGTTTCTTCTCTTTAACCAGTGAAGAATTGGATATTTATTTATTTATTTTAATTTCAAATTGAAGATTAAGTTATCCAATAATTTAAAAAATGTTTCACTAAGTACCAGCACCAAATTCCTTAGAAGCTATTAGAGATTAATTGTAACTACATTTTCCATCAGTACGCTTGGACTCTAAAATCTTTAATTTTAATTATTGAACTCAATCGCATCCATATTATTTAACAAATTAGGTATATTAGCAAGGTATATCGAAAGGAAAATAGAAAATCAAACAATTTTCATCGATTTGCGCAACGTTTCGCCAATTTTATTTACAAAGAATTTAATTTTCTAGGCCAAAATCTAGGATTTTAGTAGAGAATATTTTATATTGCGTAGCAGAGGGATTCATGTATGTACTGTGAAGAAATTAGGGACAATTGATTTAATTTGGAAATATGTGCATATGCACAAATGCACATCTGTTTATAGTCTTGTAATTAAATTAAAATCATTGAGGTATGTTTGATGCTATATCCTTTGTTGATTGAGTGTGAAAGAGAGAAAATCATGTATAAGTAACTTATATTTGGGGCATTCCACGCCAAATAGGACTGTTTGAAAAATTTTAATTTTTGATTTCTTTCATTTTTTGACATTTTTTAGTATCCATCAAAAACTCTTCATTGTAAATTTTGAAATTTTTTTAGATCACCGGTTTCAAAAGATATCAAAATTCGGTTTTTAGCTCATAAATTCTTAAAAAATGCTCCAAAATTCAATTTTTTTACATACTTTTTAGAAAAAATACAAAAAATTATTTAAAAGTGTTTTTATGCGATTTTTCAGTTTAAAAATCTTGTTTTTGAAATTGTATGTACCTAGGTACTCGTCGATTTTTTCATAATTTTTTAACTTCTATTCATTCTGCAAATTTTAAGACCGGGTTGATAGTAGCCCTATGATTATTACTATTTTTTTCGATTTTTGAAAATTTCGAAAAAATTTTATTCGCTATTTTTTTTTAGTTTATTTTGAAATGATTTTTATCGTTAACACGGGTTTAATATAAATAATTAGTATTTTAGTTTGTTGAAAGATAAATCAAAAATCGAAAATCGAAAAAAATAGTAATTATCATTACCACTATCAGCCCGGTCTTAAAATGTGCCGAATAGATCAGAAAAATTATCAAAAAAATCGAAGAGTATACAGTTTCAAAAATAAATTAAAATTTTTCAAACTCAAAAATCGAATATAAGAATACCTAAAATTTTTTGTATATTTTTTCCCAAAATATGTAAAAAAAACAAAATTTTGAATTTGGACCATTTTTTAAGAAGTTATGTCAAAAAACACGAAATTGAATATCTTTTAAACCGGTGATCAAAAAAAAATTTCAAAATTTAGCATGAAGATTTTTTTGATAGATACTAAAAAATAATCAAAAATTAAAATTTTTCAAACCGTCCGATATGTCATGGAATGCCTCATTTATATGTAATCTCTGTTTTTTGATTTTTTAAGTCGCCTGATTGAAACTAAAATAAAATTGTCGAAGCGCTGCGCAAATAGTTGAGAATTGTTTGATTTCCGAATTTCCTGTCCAATTATCTGCCTAATATATTTAATTCAATTAATTTTAATTTTATCAGCAAGCGATGCTTACCTGTAAATGATAGAGATTTTTGTGTCGTTTAATAACGAAGTGAAATTTTGAAAATTGAGAAATGTTTCTTCCTTGGTTTTGCAAAATCATTAATAAAATTAAACCAAACGGATACTGCTTTGAGATAGTGAGGGTAGTAGTCAGAAATTAAATCAAAAAATGCTGGCGCCAAGTTGCGGCTACGCGCTAGCTGCACACAGGCGACAGATAGTAGCGCATGATCAATCTTTTTGCACTAGTATGCTTTAGCGTCTGTAGGCTAATTTTGGGCAAGTATTTAACTTGTACAAGTTGGCTTGATGCTTGATTGAATTTTAATCGTGCAAACTTGTTGCAAGCCGCACTTGCGCAAGTGAAACGGATCGTGAGTATCTAGGATGGCCGGTTTGCACAAATGCTCTATACTCGTGAGTGAGACTCTAGACGAATACGAATCATCATGTCTATGGATCTGAAGCTTCTCTTCATCTTCGTGTCCTTCTTTTGAATTAAAGGTGTAACAGAGTGATTAAAAGGCTCAAAAGATAAAGTTTCTTCATTCATTCTGAGATAATTATGCCAAATCACGCGGATATATCTTCAATTCATTCAATAAATTAATATGGGAATACGTTTTTTCTTTTCAAGAAATCACTCTTTACACCACATATCACGTTTCTTCTTCTTTCGTTTTTTATCTTATGGACAAGGAAATAGCAGCCACAGCCAGCATATCGTCGTCCGAACTCATAGCAAAGTGACGCTTGTGAAAGCATACTTGTACCGTGTGATGTGAAATTTACCGTACTTGTGCAAAAATATTGATCGTGGAAGCTTGTAAAGTTTGCAGTTACATGTGTAGTCTGCCTCTAAACACCACACTCCTTGAGATGAAATCGACAATCTAGAATATTCCTGAAGAAAAAATTCTAGCCTTGTTAGAACAAAACGCCTGAATATAGACAATGCAATCGTCAGCTGTTCCTAAAAGCTGCGTAGAAATTTAGAGCTCTGCCGTAAAGTGCTTGAGTTTTCGAGTAGAACTCAATAAAACATACCCTCTATCTATTTTTGGCACCCCACTGGTCATTTTACCCGCAAAAACGGCTGGAGTTAGGCGAGTTAGGAGGAATTTCGGAGTGTGGTGGTCCGCACTACATACAGTATGTGATATATTGTTGCGCATTCTGAAATAATCGTCCAAAATGTTCAAAAGCTCCTCGATCCTACAACACTGTATTCTACTCATTGCATTATATGCAAATAAATAATATATAATACAATATAATTTGCTATAATAGTTATTTGCCAGGAACCTACCCAGATGGAAGAGCATACTCTCCCCGAAATCTGGCACTAAAAATGATAAAAATTTATTAAAATTTCATACCTATATAATATATTTTAAAAATTTTATCAAAATATACCTATATTATTTTTGTGAAATTTATATATTTTTCCAAAAAAAATTATGACTCCGAGAAAAGTTTCTGGTAAGTAATAAATACATCTTGAGCCGTAGTTGCTTCGATTTTTCTTTCCACGGAACATGTCTTAGAAAATTGTTCCTCTGTATTTGATAAAGCACCTTTGTCAACATAACCAGGGACTAATTAAAATTTGCAGCCACTTATGAATTAGACCAGCAGAAGCTTATTAGTCGAACACCATTTTCATTAGGAGTACTAGCGACTCAAGCGTGTTATCTATAACAGATGTTGATAATATATGCTTCTTGAGGACTATGCATTAGTTTTAATTTGGTTCTAAAATATTTTCAACATATTAAATTGAAAATGTAATGTTTTAAAGATTGAATAAATTAATTAAAGTTTGCCAGAGAATTTTCATGGATGCCATTCAGGCAGAAGCTTTATATGATTAATTAAACCTTTACCACTTTATATAAAATTACAAACTGTATTTATTATTAAATTAAATACTAACTGTCACTGAATATTCATTATAATATTTAATAATTTAAGTAATAAATATAAAAACCAACGAGTTAAATTTTCCAATAATAAAAATAAATAAATAAATTACTTTGTTTGAAATACATTTTATTAATATCATTATATTTTATTATTGATCTGGCCTCATCACATAGATATATGTATTTAATTAATATCATGTTCAATGAGGACAATTTTTTTAATTTCGATTAACCGTCAGGATCGGGAACCCTTCAGGTTAATCGAATTAACGGAATAACTGAAAACGTTAAACAACAACCAACATTGCATTTGCATATGAACGAATGATAAAAATGCGCGTTTACGAACAATGTACAGAAACATACAATATCAAAGCACACAGCGTGGGCAGCAGAGTTGATCCTTATTTTGGGTATTTTCGAATTTTTTCGCTGACAAAGGCTCATATAGTTCGAAATAAATGAAAAAAAAATATCCCTCAAGTTCCAAGTCTCTATCTCAATTTTAACCTGTGCCGCACAGCAGTGAAGTTTCTCATCTTAATAACATTGGGTTTTGGGCATTGAAATATCAATTTTTTATTCTGGCCAAAACAATGGTTCAAAAAATTTGAAACTCTGTATACTTTATCTTTACTAATATTAGCTATCCTTCAGAATTTTTACATATTTTTATCTTTTATAATTTTAGAGTTACAGCTATATAAAATACTGCTATATCTTATGTTATTAAAGTTATAGACTCCAAAATTATAATAGCTAAAAATCTGTAAAAATTCTGTAGGATAACTACTATTATGAGGATAAAGTCTGCAGAATTACAAATTTTTTGAACCATTACTGACCGGAATAAAAAAATGGATCGTTCAATGCATAAAAACCCCATGTTATTTAGATGGAAAATTTACATCGCTGTGCGACGTAGATTAATAATTGGAGATAGAGATTTGAAAGCAGGGGGATATTTTTTTTCATTTATTTTAGAACCATATGAGCTTGTCAGCGAAAAATTCGAAAATACCCAAAATAAAGACAACCCTAGTGCGCAGGCCAAGTTCGAGCATTAGCTTGGCCTTACACGCTGTAAGCAGACAATATTAATTGTTTTATTTTAATTTTATTTGTCAATTATAAATGTATTTTAATGAAACAAGATTGAACAAAGATACAAAGTTATTTCTCTAGTTTTATCTATAAATAATGGACAATTGAGTTACATAGTATGATCCGCTGAGGAAGTCGAAAAATAAACGACAAAACGTCTGACTCATTATAAGTAAAATTCTATTTTGAATTTGAATTTTCCAATTTCCTACGATTTTATCTAACTATTATAAATATGGATACGATTAACGAAACACTATTACAGATTGTTTGCTAAATTTTAGTATTAGCTTTATAGTCTCTGACGTTTGACCTCTCATCATGTTCAATAAACCCAATAAAATTATAAATGAACAAGAAAGACAATGGCTTGTGTTCAGAAGCACATTTGCAAGTGGCTCTACAGAGGCAAGGAGGAGTTGAAAGTCTCAGTAGAGTTAACCCGTTTATTATTGTGGCTTACAACTTCGTCACAATTCCTATTCACTGTCTCTGACTGCTTCTATTCTAATTTACCTTAAATCTCAACCAGTGACGTGAAGATCCGTTATACAACACCATATTGTTACTATTTGTTTATGCTTAATATAATTTTTCCAGGAATTACTAACGACAATTTGACAACTTGGCTCTTACTCATAATGTTATTAGAGTAAATTAATTAAATTCGTGACGTACCTTATAATTCGTAACAGCCAAGTTTCAGGAAAATAAATTCAATTACAAATGAGAATAAATAAATCTACAGCCATATGTAAAATGGAAAGCATGTATTTTAAGTATATTATCTCTGTGCAATTACTATAGATAGAATTAGCTTAAATTAGAAGCCCATTAGATCTCAGCAAATGGTTTATTACTTAAACTTTGTTGACCTCTATCTACTTAATGGAGTTGATCTCTCGAATAACATTATATAATAAATAACTAGGAATAAATATGATGGTAAATTTATATTCAAATGTATCAATGCGCATGCGCTGTACCTGTGGCGTTGTCAACTATTTCTTTAATTTGTGTGCCTATATACAGACAGGGCTTTTGCATATGTGTGCGTTGTTTGACTAATTCCAGACATAGAGCCACTCACAAAAGTTTCTCGTTTGAAGCGGGGAAAAATAAAGGCGGTTACTGTATCGGCACGTCTCAAATTTTTGGTAGTAAGTGTATGGTATCAACTTCCTTAAATGTTTTTGGTGGTATATCAATTCTTTCTGTAAACTAATATTTGATTCCCATTAAAATGACTTGTCGCAAAATCAAACTTCTACTGAGGAAGGTCTGAATTGAGGAAATACCCTATCTTTGGTTTCTTCTAACTTGGATACTATAACCAATAGAGATATGGAATTTTGTGATTTAGCTAAACTTATGGACCTCTATTGACGAAATAATAATTTTCAGCCATGAAATGTTTCTAGTGCGAAGTTACAGAAGTGTCAAAATTGCACGAATTTCATCCAGTAAAGTGTAGTCCGTCAGTGCTTGCGTGACTTAATTAATCCAACTTGGCCTATATACCTACTATACATGTAATTTGTTAATTAGGGAATTCTGAACATTGGAGACAATAACTATAAAAAATCAATAAACAGAACAAATTTTTTATTAACCTTTAAATTTTTTATATGTACTTGAAAATATGTTGTTAATAATACTACTCCCCCTCTTATTTAATTTCTGAAAATTCTCAACAGTTTTTTTGTTATTAAAATTGACTCTTCTATCAACATTTACAATGGCTAAATCACATCTTTAATTCTATATAATTAATTTATTATTAACAATCTTATTCTTGAATAAAAAGTTCAATTGAAGAAGGTCATTTTAAGTTTCATATCTTTTGAGATAATATTTTTATTTACATTAATCATGAAAATGAATGATTGACCAACGCTTTTGTAAATTTTTTATATTACTTGTCGCTGACGAGTAATATTAATAAATGTAAAACATTAGGTAGGTATCTGGCAATGATTTTATAAAATTTTATAAAATATGTTCTGCTAGAAGTTATTCATGAGATTTTATTAAAAATCCTACTCTAGTTTGGAAATCGTCATGCTAAATACTAAACTTAGTTTTGAGCAATATATTACATTTTCATTTCAACTCAACTTGGACATCGTGAAAATTAATTTCGTTCAAAATTGAAAATTCTTATTGTATTAGTTTTAATTGCATAAATTATTTGGAAAAATAAATCACATATTTATTTTATATACGCCGATTTAAAAGAATGATAAAGGCCTCAAATACTCTTACTGTAATACTTATTCAATTAAACTATATGGATTTTCACAGGTGTTAAATAAAAACAAAAGCTTCTTTTCACCAATTTTTCATTCAAATGGTGGTTTAAATTAATCTAAATATTTCGGAAACTTTACAGTATTCTTTTTTCATTGGACCTTGGAGCAAAATACAATGTGTTAGTTACAGTTTACAAATTATAATCGAAGTAATTTTTTTTCTTTTAAACAATTTTTCAAAACTATAATTGATCATGTAAGTTAATATTTATATTGTATACCTATAATGTAAGATATATTACCTCCACCCAAATCACCGTATCTGCCCTGTCTCCAAAATTTGAATACAGACCAAATAGACATCACGCATCACAGTGCGTTATTTTATTCTAACCTTAAAAAATTCTATCAAAATAAATATATTTCTTTATGGATGTTTTAATATACATACTAAGTCAATTAAGCAAACGACCATTTGAATTAAAAATTGCTGTAAAATAAGATTTTGTTTTTATTTAACACCTATGAGAATCCTCAGCACCACCTTGAGTTAAGATATATGGATTTTAATTATAAACAAATTAATTAAATATACTTAGATATAGAAACGCAAATTATAAGTAATCACTTTTCAGACTCGCCTTTAGTTAATATTTAATTATTATACGATAGAGAGGAAGTAATTTGATAAGATAATTTCATTTGAAAGATAGAGTTATGATACTGTTTTAATTCGATTAAGCTTTGTTTTCAATCTCATCTTCCAAATAATTTGTCTGAGAATTTAAATTTAGAAGAATTTAAATAATTGGAGAAAAAGTGATACTTTTTCAAAACGCATACGCTGTTTGATAGTTTCGGAGAATTAATAATTTTAAATGATAAATATCAAAAACTGATTTCATTTCGATTTAACCTTTTCTTAGCTAGTCAAAAGGCCGTTTCTAGAATAATAGGAATTAAGAAATTAATTTCAACTAGTCTGAAACAGGTCGGAACTTGTATTCGCCGTCTAAAGAAAGAGATATCATTATATCCGCACCCTTTTTATTCATTTTCCTTGATTACATTTTAATGGAGAATCACTTTGGCTGCCTCTCGGGCGACCGCGTAATAAGATATCTGTAATATCTAATGCAATAAATAGTAGGAAATGGTCTTGAATGATTCACTCGTAATTATGAAACGAGAGTTGAAAACAAAAAAGTGTCAAATAATTCTAAAAAATGAATCTATTTTTCTTCATTAAAAATCAGAATAGCTCTCGTTGAGATAATTTTTTAATTAAAAATGGTCGCATTAAAATAGCATTGTCGTCAAGGTTTCATTATAATTACACTTTAATAAAAAGTTATATAGCCAGATATTTTTACTGAATAAATCCGTTTAAAGGTAAAGGGTTGCAAAAGTCTCAACTTTCTTTGTAGATCTCACCAATTGATTCCAGTGGAATGACTAGAAAATTAGTATATTTGTTCATAGGTGACCTCAAGGTGAGACTAAGGGAATCCTCTAGGATCCAAATATTGTAAAATTAATGCGGTTTTAAAAAATACTACGCTTAGCCCAACAAATTTATGAATCAACAGTTCTGCTACTCTTGGCAAAATAAAATCTTTTCAACTACTCTCTAATATAGCCTATTTCAAGAGAGTAGAATATTTTAAAGGAACATTTTCTATTTTTAAAACATGTTAATGTTATTTTATTTTTCAGGTTAAGGAATCTCTCTCTCTCTCTCTCTTTCGCCATCGGTAGCGCTATCCTGTGTTCGTCTGAACGGTTTCATCGAGCGTAGATTCATGGTGAGTTTTTCTCTCTAATATTATTTTCATACAAGTTTGGTGGTCTGGATTTAGAATTAAAACTTTTTCTGGGTTTGTGAAATTTGAAACATTTCGGATCTATATTCTAAAACTAATAACTAACAAGCATGTGCTGAGAAAGCCTTAAACAAAGCGTCTCTGACCCCCCCCCCCCCCCACTTGGACAATTCGATCGCGACACACTTCCGAGATAAAAAGTAGATCTTATATAACGGGTGTTTTTTTTAGAGGTATAGAACTTCGAATTGAAATAAAACACAAGAAAATCGTTTTAATGTCCATCAATTTGGCTTTATTGGAAGGATAATTTTATGCCATTAATGTTTAAATATGATTTCGGGCATGTGATTTTGGTGTATGGGCCGAAAATGAGATTGATCTCGATGCTGATTTTCATCGCAAAATTTTGTTGTTCATGTGATGAGGCTCATTTTTGGTTGAATGGCTACGTCAGCAAGCAAAATTGCCGCATTTGGAGTGAAGAGAATCCACATGAGACCTTGAGGACGCCATTACATCCACAAAAACTGACTGGTGTGCTCTATGGGCTGGTGGAGTCATTGGGCCGAAATAATGCTGGAGAGTCAGTTACCGTTAATGGAGACCGGTATAGAGCCATGATAACCGACTATTTTGTTCCCGAATTGGATGGCATGAATGTGGATGAGTTGTGGTTCCAACAAGACGGCGCGTACATGCCACACAGCGCATCGTCACAATCGATTTATTGAAGGAAACACTTCGATGCTGAGCGCATAATTTCGCGGAATGGATCTGTCAATTGGCCACTAAGATCGTGTGATTTGACACCATTGGATTATTTTCTTTGGGGATATGTGAAGTCGCTCGTCTACGCCAACAAACCAGAAACGTTAGGGGACTTGGAAGCCAACATTCTTGGCGTTATTGCCAACATACGGCCCCATATGCTCGAAAAAGTGGTTGAAAATTGGACCTGTAGAATTGGATTTATTCGAGCCAGCCGCGGCGGCCACATGCCCGAAATCATATTTAAACATTAATGGCATAAAATTATCCTTCCAATAAAGCCAAATTGATGGACATTAAAACGATTTTCTTGTGTTTTATTTCAATTCGAAGTTCTATACCTCTAAAAAAAACACCTATACATCGGCCACCTCTGAACTATATAGTTCAAGCACATTGTTCACATTAATAAATATTTATTAAGTATGAAATTTAGTTTTATTTAGTGTACTACTTATTTAGTGTAATAAAATTTTACTAAACAAGCAGATTTGGCTCCAAATTTTTTAAAATTGTTGTAATGTTCATATTTGGCTCTTTGGCTAATAAGTTTGACGACCACTGTCCTAACCAAACCGAACCGGCTACGACTTTCACATATACGAATTTTCACAAGTTCAGTTTTTGATCACCTTTCGATTACATAAAAAATTTATCATTTTATTATTTATCATTCACCTTTTTTACTTTATCCAATGTGAAGCATGGGAGAAAGTATGGCAATCGGTCGCGCGGCAAGCGCGACTTCAACGGGTCCTCAGGTAAAGACTACAGGAACCCATGTACTCAATTAAGGTCACAAATTGAAGTATTCAATGAGATTGAATTTTAGCATATGGCGGTTTTGCCAAAAGTTACCTGGAATCTCGTCGAGAGGCCAAAAAGTGCCATTTTTACTTTATCCAATGCAAAGCATGGGTAAAGTATTGTAATCGCTCTCGGGGCAAGCGTGGCTTCAAAGGGTCCTCAGGTAAAGACTACGGAACCCATGGACTCAATTAAAGTCACAAATTGTAGTATTCAATTAGGTTGAATTTTAGCACGTGACGGTTTTGCCAAAAATTACAAGGGGTCTCGTCGAGAGGCTAAAAAGTGCGATTTTTTCATTTAGTGCGTGCGGATGGATGGATGTATGTATGGATGGATGTATGTATGGATGTATGTATGTATGTTATCGTTTTTTTGGCCCACGATTTTTTCCACACCGTTACACCGATTGAAATGAAATTGAAAACCTACCATTAGTTTAACAAAATGAAGCGCTGATTAGTTTTTGGTACATATCGGCCCACAAACATTAGTACTTTATTTCAGTACTTTTTTAGTTTTTTCTAAATATCTTGAAAATGACTTAACCAATTTTGATGAAATTTAATATCCTAATTAAGTACCTTGGGGACCACAAAAAGGTTAAATAAAGTTTTTAGTAAAATTATATTTTAAAGTACTTTACTCTAGAGTAAGATGGTACTTTTTTTAATTTTTTAAATTCTTTAAAATTTATTCATTTGAAAGTTTTAATATAGCTCATTTAGCCTTGCTTAAGTAAGAATGGATAGGCTTCTCTCTGTGAAATGCTAAAAATTTGGGAGGAATTTTTATGAGTAACCATAGCAACTGCGTTGTTTTCTTATCCGTTACCTTTGCTGAAGACAGAGAAATCGATTTTAAACCAAAAATAGCGATTGATTCTCATCTAGTACTTGAGGAATAATCATTCTATATTGGATTTTTGACGTTTCGGTTTTTATTAGTAACCATTGCTGAAGACATAGAGAAATCGACTTTAAACCAAAAATAGCGATTGATTCTCATCTAGTATTTGAGGAATAATCATTCTATATTGGATTTTTGACGTTTCGGTTTTTATTAGTAACCATTGCTGAAGACATAGAGAAATCGACTTTAAACCAAAAATAGCGATTGATTCTCATCTAGTACTTGAGGAATAATCATTCTATATTGGATTTTTGACGTTTCGGTTTTATTAGTAACCATTGCTGAAGACATAGAGAAATCGACTTTAAACCAAAAATAGCGATTGATTCTCATCTAGTACTTGAGGAATAATCATTCTATATTGGATTTTTGACATTTCGGTTTTTATTAGTAACCATTGCTGAAGACATGGAGGAATCGACTTAAAATCAAAAATAGCCATCGATTCTCATCTAATACTTGAGGAATAACCATTCTATATTGGATTTTTGGCGTTTCGGTTTTTATTGGTAACCATTGCTGAAGACATAGAGAAATCGACTTTAAACCAAAAATAGCGATTGATTCTCATCTAATACTTGAGGAATAACCATTCTATATTGGATTTTTGACATTTCGGTTTTTATTGGTAACCATTGCTGAAGACATGGAGGAATCGACTTAAAATAAAAAATAGACATCGATTCTCATCTAATACTTGAGGAATAACAATTCTACATTAGGTTTTTGACATTTCGATTATTATTGGTAACCATTGATGAAGACATGGAGGAATCGACATAAAATCAAAAATAACGATCGATTCTTATCTAATACTAGAGGAATAACCTTATTGCATTCCATTTTTGATGTTTTGACCATTAATGGCAACCTCTATTGAAAACGTGGAAGAATCGACTTAAAATCAAAAAGACTAAATTCTTTTTTGGTAAAACAACCTCAAGTCTGAGTTAAATGAGAATTATTTTTGAATTAATGTCAATATGAACTACAAATTGCAAGTGATATCTGATTAATAATAAAGGAACAAACATATTAATATTTCAAATGAATTTGGATAAAGTTTAGCAACGATACAGGTGCAGTTTATTTGGAAGTGCGTGCGGATGGATGGATGTTATCGTTTTTTTCGTCCACGATTTTTTCCACACCTTTGCACCGATTGAAATGAAATTGAAAACCTACCATCATTTTAACAAAATGAAGCGCTGATTAGTTTTTGGTACATATCGGCCCACAAACATTAGTATTATACAACATTATTTATTTCAGTACTTTTAGTTTTTTCTAAATATCTTTAAAATGACTTAACCAATTTTGATGAAATTTAATATCCTAATTAAGTACCTTGGGGCCGACAAAAAAGGTTAAATAAAGTTTTTAGTAAAATTATATTTTAAAGTACTTTACTCTAAAGTAAGATTTTTGAATTCTTTAAAATTTATTCATTTGATCTGTTTATGGTAATATAGGACTCATTTAACCTAACTAAGTAAGAGTGGATAGGCTTTTCTCTGTGAAATGCTAAAAATAGCGATTGATTCTCAACTAGTACTTGAGGAATAACCATTCTATATTGGATTTTTGACGTTTCGGTTTTTATTGGTAACCATTGCTGAAGACATAGAGAAATCGACTTAAAACCAAAAATAGCGATTGATTCTCATCTAGTACTTGAGGAATAACCATTCTATATTGGATTTTTGACGTTTCGGTTTTTATTGGTAACCATTGCTGAAGACATAGAGAAATCGACTTTAAACCAAAAATAGCGATTGATTCTCAACTAGTACTTGAGGAATAACCATTCTATATTGGATTTTTGACATTTCGGTTTTTATTGGTAACCATTGCTGAAGACATGGAGGAATCGACTTAAAATCAAAAATAGCCATCGATTCTCATCTAATACTTGAGGAATAACCATTCTATATTGGATTTTTGGCGTTTCGGTTTTTATTGGTAACCATTGCTGAAGACATAGAGAAATCGACTTTAAACCAAAAATAGCGATTGATTCTCATCTAATACTTGAGGAATAACCATTCTATATTTGGATTTTTGACATTTCGGTTTTTATTGGTAACCATTGCTGAAGACATGGAGGAATCGACTTAAAATCAAAAATAGCCATCGATTCTCATCTAATACTTGAGGAATAACCATTCTATATTGGATTTTTGGCGTTTCGGTTTTTATTGGTAACCATTGCTGAAGACATAGAGAAATCGACTTTAAACCAAAAATAGTCGATTGATTCTCATCTAATACTTGAGGAATGACCATGCTATATTGGATTTTGACATTGCTGGTTTTCCTTGGTGACCATTGCTGAAGACATGGAGAGAATCAGGCTTCAATCAAAAATAGCCATCGATTGACTCTCAGCTATTTTTGCAGGGAATAACCATTCTATATTGGATTTTTTGAGCGTTTCGGTTTTTGTTGGTAACCATTGCTGAGGAGCATGGAGGGATCGACTTCAAACCAAAAATAAGCGATCGATTCTCAATACCGTATGACTTGAATAACAATTTCACATTGGATTGTTTGACGTTTCAGTTTTATTTAGTGTACTACTTATTTAGTGTAATAAAATTTTTACTAAACAAGCAGATTTGCCTCTAAATTTTTTTAAAATTGTTGTAATGTTCATATTTGGCTCTTTGGCTAATAAGTTAGCCGACCACTGTCCTAACCAAACCGAACCGGCTACGACTTTCACATATACGAATTTTCACAAGTTCAATTTTTTGATCACCTTTCGATTACATAAAAAATTTATCATTTTATTATTTATCATTCACCTTTTTTTTTTAATATTATATTTTTCATGAACGCGTTTCTTTATATTTTTTTGCGCGTTTCAAATTTATTTTATCTTGGAGAGGTATGGGTGGTCAAAGTGCGGGAACTCTCTGATAACTTTTGACAGGCGGCAGATCTTGGGTTAACCTAGTCGGGCATCTTGTCTTTTCAGAGGGCAACTGATCTTCGCTTTTAGCGAAATTTTAATTTAAAAGTGATGGAAAGCAGCCCAAGGGTAATGAATAAAATTCTCTCGAATAAAATTGATTTATTGGACAGTCATTTTTTTCTTACCACTCAAAAACCGACGTTTCGGAATTAATGACTCTGTTAAGAAAGAACAAATTTCTAGCTCTGTTGAAGGAGAGTAGAGGGAAGTATCTTGTATGTTTCTCTCATTGAACCTTTTTAAACCCTGAAGAAGGTGGGAAAATACCTCTGAAACATCGGTCTTTGAGTGGGAAGAAAAAATGGCTATCCAATATATCTATTTTAAGTGGATATTGATGTGACAGTCAAAAAAAGAAGAAGATAAATTTTACACTATCTTTTAATTCATCAAAAACAGGCATTTGAGACTGTATGCCTCTGCTTGGCGTTTTGAAGAAATGCAGTGCGGCATTCCAACGGAATTCATGTGCACCTTGTTACTGCCATACTGAAAGAGGAGCCATATAATTTATAAATGTAATAATTCTGCTGAGAATGAAATACAAGATATTGTTGTTACTGCCTGCTGAAAGAGGAGACAGAGGGAATGCCGCATTGGTTCCTTCAGCGAGCTTTTTCTCAAACCCCTCAAGAAGGAGGGAATAGCCTCCGAAACGTCAGAATGGTTTTATGAATAAAAAGACTCAGATGTAAATTATCTTCTTTCTTTTTTTGGACTGCCATCATCAATATCCACTTAATTCACTTATCAGTCCGTCTCCAAAAATTACTCCAATCTTATTAAAACATATCTGTTTTGTTCGAGAGAGGTTTTCATTATCCTTGGGCTGCCTTCGTCATATCTCAAATATAAAATATTATTTTTATTTCAAATAAGAGTATTTATTTTCTATCTATGCGATATATTCTATGTACCAAGTTGGAAAATCTATTGAAACTTTTATGTTAAACCTATAAACATACACATTATATTTTACACTACTAATAGAAATGTTATTTTGAAAAGATCTCTCTCCGTCTCTCTCTTCATTCAGCATCGGAAAGCTTCTAACTGCGCATTTACCTATTAATTAAATTCCTTGCGAGGTTCTCTATTTATCAAATGATACTGTTCTTTCGGTAACAACGCAAACCAAATGGAGGACAATCAAATCGACAATTAAATATTAAAAATTCAATTTATCTAGGAAGTAAACAAATGGCATCCCGATCTAATAAAATATTTGAACTATTATTATTGATTGTTGGTTTTGATTATTGAATACAGTATTGAGTTTTTTCGCGTGAACTTTTGGTCGAACGCTGTCAAATTGAGTTCATTAATCGAAGTCGACATCTCAAGCTATTTCACTTAGATTTTTTTCAATTCAATATTATTTTATTTATTTATTTATTTTCATTTTATTATTTTTACTTTCACATTTATATTCTATATCATGTAATGATATAGGATATAAGTTTTTCAATCGCCTGCCGGGGTCTGACGCTTTGAGAGCTTCTATCTCCATCAGTGAGCAAAAAAGAAAAAAAATGAAAATTTTCCCTTAATTTAATATTAGGTTAATAAAAGTAAAAAGCTCTTCTTAAACTTTTTTCATTCGCGACTCAATTTTGATTGAGAAAATTTTTGTTACCCCAGATTATATGTATAGTTGTATAGAATAAACCGAGGAATAAACTAACATTTTTATTAGTAAATCATAAAAAAATGTATTATATTTTAAAGCAAATCTTTTTAAAACATATCTATTATACAAGGGTGCTCACCAACCCCTATAGCCCTAGCTATAGCCATGACACCATGCACCCCAGTTTCATGATAAGCAACCCCCTACTTTCATTAAAATACCCCCTCCTCCATTTTATTCACTTCTAAAGAGGTATAAGATTTTTTAATAAAGAAGTCTTTTTGTTTCATTTTTTAGGAAATATCTTAAAAACTGACTGAAACTATTTTGAAAAAATAAATTGAAAAACCATGGCGTTTTTATCTACAAAAAGCTTTAATAAATGAACGTCAAAAAATTATATTAAATTGTTTTGATTGTTAGAAGTAAGTATGTTACCAAATTTTGTGTACCTACACAAAGCCTAGTGTGAATATCAAAACGAAATTTCACATATAGTGTTTGTACATTTAGACTAAGAACTGATTAGATTTTGGTTGAGATCGAAGCAAAAATTAAGGCAGGGTGGAAGGTTTAAAAAATTTAAATTATACAATTTTTAAACTAAAAAAAAAAAATACAAGAAAAATGGAAATTACTATAAAATGGCCTTAAAATAAAGAAGAGAGTAATTATTTTTTACGGGGACTAAAAGTGTGGTGGGAGCTTAAAAAGTAGAACTATAGAAATATAAGTCCTAGACCATTTGATTGAGTTTCGCCTATGAACCCTATATTACCTTATGAAAGTGTCTCATTATGTGAAATTGATAGTGGCCCAAAAGTGGAGGGGTTCAAAAACTAGAGAGAGGGGCCAGGTGTATGGTAAAGTCATAAGTGGTGCCTCGTAATAATGGACTTTAAATTTTTCTATGAGTCAACAATTAGTTTTATAGGGAGTATTCATCTAACTTTCGACTTAAATTTCACCAATACTACCTAACACTTTGATGTAAACAAATTCATATAGGGACTATTATTAAAGTACATTTAATTTCCATCAGAAAAGCTTATATGAGAGAAATGTCTAAAATCAATAGTTTACGAGTTATGTAAATGTAAAAATTTTCTATATTAAAATTCAAGCCTAATGAATTGGCCAGGTAATTTTTAGAATCAAAAAAGATGGAATATGATTGATGGCACAGTTTCAATAAAAAATTCACATTCAATCTAAGGGGCGCCCTTTATCTAAAACAATTTTATTTTTTGGTAATTAGCGTTTTTTAAATTAGACTTCAAATAAACTATGATATTTCTTTACATTTTATATTTTTCTAAAAGATGAGAAAAAAAGTTGATCAAATAAAATATGTCCAGAGGCAGTAATCATTTGCCATTCTGACTATACTTCATCGGACTAATTATAATTAGCAATTAATAGAGCTAACTTTAGAATTATTAAGCCATCATTATTGCGATATTCTACATTTATTAAATCAGTATGGTCATGATAATTACTGTGTGATCTATAATTAGCGAAACCGAGTTAATTTAATTTTGTGATTAACATAACAACCCACTTGTATAAAAGAATTTCTTAAAAAATACGAGCACGTTTGTTATCAGACTTTCATAAATAATTATTATATGCATTTTTTTAATTTTGAAATGATTACTCGACTTCTTATTTTCATAAATATAAACAAACGATCACCCACCGATCAATATGGAGAAGTGCGTTTTTAATTTAAAATCAGCGATGGAAATGGTATGACTTTGAAGTAATCTCGATTCTGCATGGTGGAAAGCAAGCATTTCAGCCATTGATCTAATAATTATACAGAGTGATCCGAAACTCATTGGCCGTAGCTAGGGTTTGCAATATCGGACCAAAAATACATTACGGTTATTTGGTATTTCTTTAAACGTTGTACCGGGATACTGGTATTAGGAATTTTCGAAAAGCTACAAAAACACCTTTGTTTCTTTGTCATATTTATTAGTTTTATACAAAAAATAATAAACTATAATAATTTTTAAGAAAAAAATAAAAACCGACTTCAAAAAATTAAAATGCAACAAATAAAATACACTAAAAGGTATAAAATAATTATTATCTTATTTAGTTACAACTAAACGACGAAATATTAACATGAAATTACTTTTTGTAGTCGGTGCCAAACAAACTATACCTATAAGCGAGCGTACCCACCAAACGTACTAAGTAAGATCCGTCGAGTGCGATTCATAAAAGGTATATGTTTGGCACCAACTTCAAAAAGTAATTTCATGTTAATATTTCGTCGTTTAGTTGTAACTAAATAAGATAATAATTATTTTATACCTTTTAGTGTATTTTATTTGTTGCATTTAATTTTTTGAAGTCGGTTTTTATTTTTTCTTAAAAATTATTTTTATTGTTCTCTTTTTAGTGATGTTATTAATAGTGATGATATCATCAGAACTTGACCAAATTAATATGACACCATCCCTAAGACACCCCCTATCGGATAAAAAAAGAACCATCGAAATCGGTTCATAAACAAAGAAGTTAGGTCTAAAAAACCTAATAAAAAGGTCTAATACCTATGAAAAAAATGGGACCAATCGGAAGGTGGGCTGAACCCAATGCAAAAAAATTTTCAAAATCGGTTCACAATTGGCGGAGATATGAGGTAACATAGGCACAAAAAAAAATTCAGTCGAATAGAGAACCTCCTCCTTTTTTGAAGTCGGTTAAAAATATAAATATTTTTGTTATATACAAATATAATATAAAAGAACAAATGTTATAATCAAATACTAGCGAAACCCCTCAAATCCGAACTAATTGGGGCTGTAGTCTAGTGTAGTTTGGATTTGAATTTGTTCGGATTTACCGAAAGGAGCTTCGACAATTGAAGATAACTGATATCAAGTGAAAGATTAAGTGATCATTTTTGTTTTTCCATTATTATTTCATTGTTTTTGCAAAATGCTTAACCTAAAGAATTTCAATAACCAACTTTTACCGTTTTTCAATCCCGGATGACATAAGTATGTAGACACATTTACACTTTGTTAGGTATGCTAACTGTACTTCTTTGTTAATTTTTCAACTAATTATGTAAAATAAGGTTATAATGTAGAATATATACATAAATGTTTTATGACTAAATAAATAAGTTTCTCTTTTTTGGATTTCGGATTTCCGGTGTCGGATTTGAAGGGTTTTCACTTTATTATTAATAAAAGCAGTAAAATAATAGTTTTTACCATTAGAAACAAAAAATGTAACATAAAAAATAAACCATTACAGTTTTATAATTCAATAAAGGAACCAAACTCAAAACATATACATAGTATTATTATGAAGATACTAATAGTAATAACTAAGAGTAAATATCACATCAAAATCTTTTTGTGTAGTCTATTATACAGGGTGGCGGAGACCAAATGACCACATTTGAAATGGACCCCATACCTTTAATTTTCGAGATACATATAATGTCTATTAATAGAAAAAAATTAACTAATTTATTAACTGCATATTTTTGAAATATAGTATGATTGTAAAAGAATGCATCTATTGAAGTGTCATTTAGCCTGAAGGCATTTTTCTGCGCAAATTACCTGCAGTTGAAAATACTCTTTTGGCATCCACGCTGTTGGTGATACTGTTAATAAGAAGCGATATACTTTATCTAAATATTTCTCTTGTTGTCCTTCATCTTCTAACAAATCGGTCTTTCGTCTGACGGTTTTGGATGAATCTATTTTTGTATTACTTTTGTATTATTGTTTGTGGAAATTTTTTTATTTATAGCTAATACCGAAAATACCGGTATTTTACCTTAGCAAATACCGGTTTTATGAAATTGCAAAATATGCACGAAATACCGGTATTCAGTATGCCGATGTACCGGTATTGCGCTCCTAGCCTAAAGGTTTATTGGTGAGAACTAGAGATGAGCATCGATAGTTAAAATATCGATGTTCACCATCGATGTTAAAATCAGTGGTAACCGTCAATAATGTGACGATAATATCGACCTGAAAACATCGATATATTAAAGAAAATTATGAAAAATTCATAAATAAAATATTTCCATGAAAACTATTGATGTATAAAAATCGTTGTTTTGTTGAAAGCAATATTCTGTCAATACGTTATCAATGACCGATTCAGTATGTCAAAATTTATCAAAATTAATGCAAGAAAAAATTTTTAAGAAAAAAATAAAAACCGACTTCAAAAAATTAAGTGCAACAAATATAAAAATACACTAAAAGGTATAAAATAATTATTATCTTATTTAGTTACAACTAAACGACGAAATATTAACACGAAATTACTTTTTAAAGTCGGTGCCAAACAAACTATACCTATAAGCGAGCGTACCAGCCAAACGTACTAAGTAAGATCCGTCGAGTGCGATTCATAAAAGGTATATGTTTGGCACCAACTTCAAAAGTAATTTCGTGTTAATATTTCGTCGTTTAGTTGTAACTAAATAAGATAATAATTATTTTATACCTTTTAGTGTATTTTTATATTTGTTGCACTTAATTTTTTGAAGTCGGTTTTTATTTTTTTCTTAAAAATTTTTATTTTTCTCTTTTTAGTGATGTTATTAATAGTGATTATATCATCAGAACTTGACCAAATTAATATGACACCATCCCTAAGACACCCCCTTTCGGATAAAAAAAGAACCATCGAAATCGGTTCATAAACAAAGAGGTTAGGTCTAAACAAACCTAAACAAACCTAATAAAAAAGGTCTAATACCTATGAAAAAAAATCGAAAAAAAAATGGGACCAATCGGAAGCTAGACTGGACCCAATGCAAAAAAATTTTCAAAATCGGTTGACAATTGGCGGAGATATGAGGTAACATAGGCACAAAAAAAAAAAAAAAAAAAAAAAAAAAATTCAATCGAATAGAGAACCTCCTCCTTTTTTGAAGTCGGTTAAAAATGATAGGTACTGTAGATATTTAAAAACATCGATGTAGCAAAAACACCGGTTGTTCTCTCCATCGATGTAGAAAACATCGATCATGGACATGAAAACATCGGCCACCGATGCTAATATCATTAGAACATTTATCCGAAAAATATTTTTCTTTACTCGTTACCCAGATGAGGCATTTTAATTTGTACAGCTGTGAGAATTTTAATTTGCAGTTAATAATTGGAGACATTGACTAAAAACAAGAATTTGTTCGCTTTAATTTCATTTATATTTGTATTATTGTTGATGATAAAGATAACGAGGTAAATTTACATTTGTACCTTTTCTAATAAAAAAGCTGTTATTTTAAGCTTTTTTTCTAAATTGGTATAACTTAATATTACAATTTTTCTTTTGGGCAAGCCTGGTGGAATTATTTCCGTGATATTCCAGCTTGTTTTTTAGAAGCTAGTTTTTTATTTAATCCAATAGATGTGTGTTTATAAAAGCAAATAAATTCCCTTGAGAGATGTTTTTCAGAAATCAGATGATGTCTGACCATTTTCAAAGCGAAAAATGAATTTTTCTTCATTTTAGTAAATGTTTACCTATAAACCGTCGTCAGAAGAATTCTAAATTTGTTTATATATACAATTTCAATCTCATAAGAGAATAGACATTGTACAGTTTATACATCAAGTTTTGCAATTCAAATATATCTTCATGCCAATCAAATTAGGTCTTTTGGAAATGTTGGTTTTTCATTGTGAAAAAGTGGAAACTTATTCAAGATTTGTATGCTTTCTGCAAATTTTAGTGATTTATCAATTTTGAAGTTTGAATTTTGGCACAGAGGTGTAGCTAATTAAAACATACTAATGTAGTAAAATTTCGGCCCATTAGATACAACTATTCAATCAATAACTCCTTAAATAATAATTTAATTTCTTATACAAAAAACTCATCTTAAAAATTGACACTTTAGAAATACAACGAAGTTATATCCTTCAATATTAATTAAAACCTCAAAATTCAATATTTTATAAATATTGCATCAACAGTCTACTAAAAATTTCTTAATGAATTTCTTAAATGATTGTCAGCTCACACATACATGATAATTAAAAAAAATCAACTGACTCACACGACTTTCACATTTGTTTGTTCCTTCTTTAAAATCATATAATTTTCTTTATTAAAATTACAAAGTATCAAAAATCTTCAAGTAAACATCAACTTCTGGTTGTTCGATTTTAGCCAAAAACATGAGGTTCTTCTTCTAGCCTCTAAATAGCTTAAGTTTCAAATTTCAAAGCTCTACGACTTACCACATACGAGATATGAACGATTAAAATATGTATTTTACGACACTCGGGATTTCATTTCGACTAACCTTTTCTTATCTAGTCAAAAGGCCGTTTCTAGAATAATAGAAAGTACCTGGAGGCACCGAGCGATGCTCGGTAACTTCTTCCTTCAGTTAAAAGCTTTATTTTAATATTATTTTTAATTTAAAATTCTGATAAAAAAGTCGATTTTTATTTGAGAGCCGTTTTCAAATTAAAATAAATACAAAAATATATAATATTCGCCCACTGTACCCCCCTCACCCCACCCCGAAACCTCGCCCTACCCCCAGATCCCCCACCACTGCACCCCACCTCCTGCACCTGATTTGATTCAACCATATGATTCATTTTTATTCATCCAATTGTTAATAAATAAAACCTATCAACATGTGTTGTTTTTTCAGAAAATTGAGACCTGCTTATGCGAAATATATTTATAAATAAATTCTTGCCTGGTTACGTTCATTATCCTTCGTAATGTCTTCATTTCAGTCGTTTCCAATAATTGAGAAGTTTTTGCAGTGTCGGGTCTTGTCTCTGCTGCGTAAGTTAATATTGGACGTACTACGGTTTTGTAGACTCGTACCTTGGCCTCCGTTCTTAAATATTGATTTGACCATATTGCATTGTTAAGGCAACCCGATATTTTTGAGGCCTTTGCCTGATGTCTTACCTCTGTTTCTAGGTCTTGATGAGAGGTCATTTGGATGCTAAGGTAAGTGAAGGACATGACTTGTTCGGCAATCGTATCGTATTCGAATTGTAGTTTACATCGGAGTGGTGATTTAGCGATTGAGTGTTTTGGTCTTCTTGGTTGACTGGGTGAGACCGAATTTATGTGCAACACAGCTAAATTTATACAGGAGGCGCTGGAGGGAATTTTCATCTTCTGCAACGAGTGCTGCATCGTCTGCGTAGCAAACGCGGCTGTATCAAAAATGGAGATTGATAACACATTAAAGGTGTTAAAAAACAGGAAATCTGGCGGCGAGGATGAGATTACTAATGAAATATGCTAAAACACG
Source organism: Forficula auricularia (assembly GCA_024734495.1). Lineage (NCBI taxonomy): Eukaryota > Metazoa > Arthropoda > Insecta > Dermaptera > Forficulidae > Forficula > Forficula auricularia. The sequence goes on from JALMQS010000064.1 coordinate 4,263,730, forward strand.
GATTTGAAAATAAAAGTGTCAAATAATTCTAAAAAATGAATCGATTTTTTTTTCATTAAAAATCAGAATAGGTCTCGTTGAGATAATTTTTTAATTAAAAATCGTCGCAGTAAAATAGCATTGTCGTTGAGGTTTCATTATAATTACACTTTAATAAAAATAAATGGAAGTTATATATTCAGATATTTAACAAAAAATTATTGCCAACTGAATAAATCTGTTTATTAAAGGTAAAGGGTTGCAAAAGTCTCAAATTTATTTGTAGATCTCACCAATTGATTCCAGTGGAATGACTAGAAAATTAGTATATTTGTTCGTAGGTGGGACAAAGGATTCCGCGACATTTCAGCCCCCGACAAAACATCCCTCGACAAAATATCCTTCAGACAAAATATCTCATGACAAAATAACCCTTCCCCTCGTGAATCTTATGAGTAATGCAAATCGACTCCGGCTCGGTTAATATATATTCAGTTCGGCTCGGTTGGGTTCGTATAGCTCCTTTTCGGGCTGGTTTTTAGACGGTTCGGTTGGCGTCAGTACGAACCAAACCGAGCCGAACTGAATATATATTAACCGAACCTCCGAAAGCTTAGTCCGAGTGGGGTGTGTTTCGGGCTCCCATTTTTTTTCTAATCAAACACACATTGAAAACCGAACCAGCCAATCGTCGGGCGGGGTGTGTTTGGGGCTCCCATTTTTCCTAATCAAACACGACGGACAGCAGCACTTTAAAACGGCTAATTAGCCGCCAAAATATGAAAGTCTGTTTATATTATTCAAAACTATAATTATAAGCTTCTCACTTAATCTCTTTTGTATTCTCCCTTATACTGGGGAATATTTTGTCAGAAGATATTATGTCGGGGGATATTTTGTCGGGGGATGTTTTGTCTGGGGCTGAAATGTCGCGGTACCGGGACACAGGGAATCCTATAGGTTCCAAATATTTTGCGACAAGAATGCGGCTTTGAATCAATTGATGTGGTCACCACACGACTTTCACATTATCATTTATTTGGAATCATCACGACACTCCTAATTTACACCCTCTTCCTTTATTTCAATCGGATTAAAATTTATACACGACAAACACTTGATAAATACACCAATTAAAAAAAAATCTTTCATGTATAATAAATGTCAACTTCTAGGGTTCCGATTTCAACTAAAAGTTTGCTATACTCCTTCTAGCCTATATCGAGCTTAAGTTAGGAATTTCGTAGCTCTGAGACTTATGCTTCCCAAACGCAGGGGACTACATACTCACTGACCAATGAATTTTTGGTCACTTTTTGGCCTCTGGGGACCACAATATTCTGTTGTATGTCCTAAATCCGGTTTGAAACTATTAAGGACAACAATTTCTTCCACCTGGAATTCACAAAATGAAAATAACTTTTTGAAATCTCTGAGATAGAAGCTCTCAAAGAGTCAGGACACCGGCATCGCAATACTTCACATTATATTCTATATCTCATTACATGTAGGTACATGTACATATAGACTATAGAGAATATATATGTGAAATTAAAAAGAAAACTCGGTTTACTTTCAGTAGATTTTAGATTTTAACAAGGCAAGGCAACAGTTTATAAGATTCGGGTCCGTGATAAGCTCTTTATCACGGACCCGAATCTTATAAACTATTTGTTAAAATCATATGCTGACTGCCAATGTTTCTGAATTTATTTAGTGAGCGCCCTTCAGAGGCGCCTCTCATGGTCTCTGGTCACGGGGATGGTTTTTCTCTATTTTACTATAAACCAATTTTGATTCCACTTATCCATAAACCCATGAGTCAAATTGAAATGATCCAGTTTCAAAAGGTTTGTTTTAGGTTTCTTTTAAAGGCGTAGCTCTGAGCCCTTTAGCCCTCGCTTTTCCCTATTTATAAATCTGATAGCCTCTTGACCCTTTTAATCTCTCTCTTCTCTTTTCTTTTTTTTTACTCTTTTGTTTTCACTAATATTTATTTTTTCTTCTCCATTATTCTTGTTATTACCTGCTGACAGCCACTCAAGCCAATATTTTTCTCTAATATCAAATTTTAATTATTTCTTTTCATCTTTCATTTTTTGATTTATATCAAAAAAATTAGAACTGCTACACTGGACGTGGATTTACATAATATATAAATAACAAAGTTAGATATATTAAGTAACCACGAAAGCAATATAGTAGGTATAATAATACATCCTGTACGAGTTAAAATCATCGTTTGATTAAAGACAGAAGCTGACTCTTAATAATAAATCAATAAATTTTCATTTTTACTAATATTAATAATAAACCAAGCCTAAAGAATATATACATATTAAACAATACACAAATAGATAGTATTTTCAATAACAACCTAAATAAAATATTCAACTAGACAAGCGGTCGCCAACCCGTTGCTCGCGAGCTACCGGTAGCTCGTGGCGACATTTTTGGTAGCTCGCGACAATTTTTGGTAAATATTAAAAAAAAAATTGAAAATAAAAATTAAAAAAATTATTTAATAAGGAATGTTTATTCTAAAATACTTACATAAAAATAAATATATTAAAACTATTTTTTTTTTAATTTTTCTAGTTTTCATTGTTTTATAAGGGAATTTTAAAAATTATTAGAGTATTTTCATCAATATATTAGGTCAACTTAAATATTTCAGGAGGATCTTTAAATTTTCAAATTATTATACTTTATTTCAAATATTTCTATAAAAAACATTTTTTTGTATTGAACAGTATATTGGTTCTAGAAATGAAATAAAATTGTTGCATAGTTTCACTGGGTAATTAAAATTTTTCCGAAAAGGGTGCCGATAGAAGGTTTGAAGTCCCTCCCTGGTATGTATATCTTCCAATTCAAGCATGTCAAGGACAATTTAAGACGAATTTTAGTCGAATAAAAATTGTTCTCGATGAGAAACTATTAAAATAGAAATTATACAAAAAGGAATAAATAAAGATTATTCGAGAATCTTTGGACTAATCCATTTCTAAGACTTCTCAATAAATAAGATCGGAAATAACTAGGACTGCTATAGACAAGTCATAGATAGCTTGCTTATAGCAATAGAATTAGGAGAGATTTAAAATTTTCTTAGAGGACAGGCTGATTCATTGTGCTTCACAAGGACTGTGGAGCTTAAGTCACAAGAATTAATTTTTGACTCCTACCCTCACTCACACAAAGCAGTATCCTTTTGAGGCGAAGGTCCAAAAATATATTTTAAAAAAATCTAATGTTAAGTTTGAAAAATATCGAAAATGATCCCGTATTCGATGAATATCTCAATGTTATAAGGAAGTTTATGACTGGGGATTCATTTTCGCCTCGAAAAAGACGTTTGCCCGTCGGAATCTTTCGATAAACTGGCGAGCGAGCAGCAGGGACATTTATAAAGAAGCCAGCGCGGTAAAAATTATGCTTACGTCACCTAAAACGCGGGAAGAATTAACCAATCAGCTTAATTGCTAATTTGAGCAAGGGTTATAAAAGAAGCCCGCTGCTCGAAGCGAATTCAGTTGTTATCATTCAGTTGTCATGTGTGAGTTGTCACTGGTTGAAACTCATTGAGTGAGGCAGCTCTCCGGGGTGACTGCGATCACCTTGGAACGATTTGGAACGAAACGGCTTGTGTCTAAGAAGTAATTTGTATACACGTTCTGTAACGAAGAAGCAATAAATGCGGGCCATGTGCCGTTATTTCATAAAAAGCATATTTTCAACTGCCTAGTGCGAATTCTTATTTAAAATAACATTTTTCAACCTGCTCTAAAGCCGCCAATAGAGATTATAATCTCTGAAGATCATCTCCCATCCAAGCCCGGCAAATCTCTTTCCAACTAGCCCTTCGAGTCAAACATAATAAAAATCATCCATCATCTTAATCATTTCCTATATATATATATATATGTGTATATAAATTGACATGCCAAGATTGCAATGCAACTTATATAGGAAAAACGGAAAGAAATTTATCCATTAGGATCAATGAACACAAGAGGGCCTATAAATTAAAATATGAAAATTATGCATTTGCAGAGCATTTAAATGCTAATAATCATAGTTTTCCAGATCAATCCAAAATTAAATTGATCAAAGAAGTCAATGACCCCTTAATTCTTTCTTTAAAAGAATCCATTGAAATTTTAAAATCCTTGGAAAAAAGCCCAATTGAATCTTTAAATGAAAAACTAGAAATTATCAATGACCCTTTTTTAAAAACATTCCATTCATTCAGGTAAAACTCTTTAGAAAATGCCTAAACAAAAGAGTAACCCAGATATTGCTCCAGTTATATTCTAATCTCCCAAGAGGAAACATGAAGAAAAAGACATTATATATTTTTCAAAATTTTCAATGTATAAATCTTAATTTGTAACTAATTTGAAATATTTGTGATAGACTGATGATGAAGGCAATGCCTTCGAAACTATAGTCTCTAGAAATAATTAAAAATTATTTTATTTAAAAAAAAAACAGAAGACTCTCTCATTTTATTTTTAACCTAAAATAAAAACAATTCTGTTACCATCGACAGTGAAATCTTTTATTCAACTAATATATATATGTATATTGTATACATTATACATATTATTTATTTGTTTAAGGCTATAGTTTAGAAGGCTTGGCCTTCTTTATCAGTCTTTTTTAATTATAAATATTATTTTTCATGGTGTCAGTATCGCTTGGATATTCAAAATTTTTTTGCCTTTACCAATTCTTCACAAGAAATTGACACGAAACCGAATAAAATTCTAGTGCCAGCGATTCCAGACAAATTAGACATGTCCAAAAGAAAGGCAAATGAAAGTCATTAAGCTCGTAAGAACTGGTCCATAAAGAAACAAAGCTTTCCTAATAATACTCTTACAGAGAAATTAGAACAATTCCTTTAGAGTTGTCGCTGACGCGAGGATCGCAGAATAGAAGTGAGATGGCAGCTCGTTGGTTAATAATTTCTTTTTTCAAAAGTTGACTTGATTAATGTACATATACTTACTTTTCTCATTCTGTTCTGTTAAATACCAAAGAGAAAGTTGCCTTGAGCATGGAATTTAATTCTTTAATTTTGCATGTTATGTAATTTTTGACAATAGGTATGCTGCTTCTACACCAAACGAACCATTCATGATTCTATTAATATAGACAAATTTGACTTGAAATTGTTGTATTTTGACTTTTAGATAAGCCGAGTTCATCATTATAAATGCTTTTGTTTCTCGCTTTATAATATATAGCTTTTTAATACTTTTGTATTTTATTATCAAAGTGTAGATTTTTTGCTTCGGTTTTTTTAGTTGCTTATCAAAAAGATGGCTGAAAATACTTTCTGAAATGAATTTGTGAGTTCTTAAAAATGGCACCAGAATTAGGAGTAGATGAATTTTAAGAAATCTGATGAGAAAATGTCTAATCTACGAATTTTCATCCAATGCTTTTCTTTTGAAAATGTGTCAGTCTAATTTAATAAGTTAAGCATTAATCAGAAATCATATGATTTTCAAACATATAGTATTCTATACTTCAGGTAAAATATTCTATTCTCTATTCTAATCTTGCACTAAATCTTTAAAACAGCGTTTGTCAACATTTTTATCAATGGTGTCCCCTCCTAGCTTTATGACTCATCCCGCCCCCAATTTCATGAAAAATACCCGCCCCCTACATTTTATTCAGTTCTAAAGAATTATAAGAAGTTTTTATTTCCTTTTGTTGAAGTTATAAGACCGCTTTTATTTTTAGAATATAATGCTAAAATACAACAATTTTAAACCCACCATACTGCCAGAAATTTCAATGACACAATCTGGGTTTTAATCCCCCCCCCTCCTTTATGGGCACCCCTGTTTTTATCCATAAATATGGTAACTCTTGAAATAATAATCATTTCTCAGGAAACCTTTAAATATAAATTAATATATAGCTACCTATATTCAAGTCTAAATTTTAATTTTAACATCTATCTTCAAAAAGAAAAATAAAAATTTTTATAGAAAAATAAAAGCTCGACTTCGAAAAAATTAAATGCAACAAATATAAAAATACACTAAAAGGTATAAAATAATTATTATCTTATTTAGTTACAACTAAACGACGAAATATTAACACGAAATTACTTTTTGAAGTTGGTGCCAAACATATACCTTTTATGAATCGCACTCGACGGATCTTACTTAGTACGTTTGGCGGGTACGCTCACTTATAGGTATAGTTTGTTTGGCACCGACTTTAAAAAGTAATTTCGTGTTAATATTCGTCGTTTAGTTGTAACTAAATAAGATAATAATTATTTTATACCTTTTAGTGTATTTTTATATTTGTTGCATTTAATTTGAAGTCGGTTTTATTTTTTCTTAAAAATTTTTATATCATCAGAACTTGACCAAATTAATATGACACCATCCCTAAAACACCCCTTTCGGCTAAAAAAAGAACCATCGAAATCGGTTCATAAACAAAGAGGTTAGGTCTAAACAAACCTAATAAAAAGGTCTAATACCTATGAAAAAAAATCGAAAAAAATGGGACCAATCGGAAGCTAGACTGGACCCAATGCAAAAAAATTTCAAAATCGGTTGACAATTGGCGGAGATATGAGGTAACATAGGCACAAAAAAAAAAAAAAATTCAATCGAATAGAGAACCTCCTCCTTTTTTGAAGTCGGTTAAAAAATATAGGATTCGTTCTAATATCAGAGTGGTCTTTTATAAAAAGTTTATAGCTGAAACTTAAAAAATAATATTATATATTGAAAGGTATATTAATATTTAGTTTAATGACTGAAAAACATTCGCGATATTTTAGAAATTATTTTTAAAAAATCCTGAAAATCTTTCGTTGTGTTGTCTGAGAACGACGTAAAAGACGACGCCTGAGACGCGGCTGGAGACACGATATGACCATGAGGAAATGTGGGACAGGAACCTTCGGGAGGAGAACACCTTTAACCACAAAACATGAAAACTGGGAGCTGAGAAACATCAACAGATGTAATTAAATCCGTTTTTTAATAATAATAATAAAATTCTGATTTTTTTTTAAATAAATAAAAAAACAAAAAGATTTCTTCATATTATTAAAAACCGCAAAGATACATACATAATTTATAATCTTTTTATTTTTATTTTTTTATTTAAATGTTTATAAAAATTGACAATTTTGCAGAAACATAAGGTTTTGTAGAATCCCGGTAGAGTACACTGTTACAAACTATTTATTATAGCAGTATCTCTCTTTTGTATAAAGGCGTGACTTATAAGTTGAGCACATATTTTCTTCAATTTCTTCAACAAATCTCTATTTATTCTAATTTTAACGACAATTTTCCCATTATCTCATTTGTAATCTTAGGTTTATACTCAGGGCCGGATTATCCATTAGGTAATGAAGGCAAATGCCTATGGACCCCCATGCCTCTTTTGGGCCCCCAACCCGTGAGAAAAATAAGTAATAATTAGGCGAACGAAGCTTTTCAAAATTGAAACTTTTAAAAAACTGTCTTCGATCATCAATGGTTCAAAAACTTTAAAATGCCTTTGCAATAAATGATGGCTATTGAATATGAGGTCGTGGGGAAAATCGTCTTTCAGGATATATTGAAAGAATTATTAAAAAAAAAACTCAGGAACGTTAACGTTTTGTAAATATGATTGAATATTTGAATAGTTTCCAATAAATTTTGTGCTGCATGAATTGAATAACATAACACAGTCGACAAATTCGAATTATCAAGTAGTTTGAATTATCAAGAGGAAAGAAAAAATATTCGAATTATTAAGAGTTTTTATTATATTTTTGAAAATATATATGAGCTTACATAGATTTTATATATAGCCTCAAGTAAAAAAGTAAAAATAATGAAAACGACAAAAAAGAACAAAAAAATTACATATGTCTTAACATTGAAATAGATAATAACATACCTAATTAAAAAAATTAAGAATAGTTTTTTGCTAGGAAAAATTTGAATTATAAAGAGGGGAAGTGGTCTAGTTCGAATTATAGAACGTTCTCTCCCCCTCTTGTTACGAAAAGGATTTCGAGTTATCGAGCGTATCAAAATACACAGAATTTTTTCCATTTACCCAAGTTAACAGCTGAAGAGTTCGAATTATCGAAAAGTTCGAATTATCAAGAGTCGACTGTATTACCTGAAAATATTTTTTTTAATAAATGACATACATACTATACATTAATACTGAGATATTACAATTTGGTGTTGTTATAAGGTTTAAATGCTACTTATCCACCTAGAGACCTACCTACATAAGGGGAGAGGGGTCCCGAGACTTAGATAGCCTAGAGCCTCTACATGGTTTAATTTGGCGCTGTTTGGGCCCGGCGCAAATTGAACCCAGCTCATTGCCTATCTCACGCACAGCCCACTGGACTATTTTGTCAAACAAGTTTTTGAGAAGGAGTGGCGCATATTAAACCCATTCCACGGTCAGCACACTTTTAATCTGCCACGGGGTGGATCGTAGTGTGCTTACCACACAGTTTCGTGGGTCGTGGGTAGGTAGAAAACTCGATAAATTATTATTTAATTTAAAAAAAATAAAATAATATAGGAAATTATTAAGATAATGGATGAATTTTTAGTTTTCGCTCGAAGAATTAGCTAGAAGGATGTTCGCCGGATGGGAGGAGATCTTTAGAGATTAAAATCTCTTTCGGCGGCGTGAAGCCAGAAAATGCTATTTTAAAATAAGAATTTGCACAAAGGCAGTAGAAATTTGCTTTAATAAAATAATGGCACAAAGCCCGCATTTATTGTCTTTTCGTTACAATTTCTTGGCAAACTTTAAACACAACGTGTATAAAATTACTTCTTTGCTTCAGAGAGCCATGACATAGAGACAAGCTGTCTCTCCATTAAATCGTTCCCAGGCAATCACCTCGGAGAGCTGACCCCTTCGATGAGGTTCAGCAACTGATTTTGCGTCGAGAGGCTTGCTGCCTTTATAAGCCTGGCGGCTCTAATTAGCAATTAACTGATTGGTTAATTGGTCGCGGCTTGCGGGTGACGTATACCTAAATATTCGCACCTCGCGGCTCGTGAATATAAAAGGGGCGTGTCTCCGCTCTTCACCTGTCAGTCGATCGAAAGATCCTGACCGGTAAACATCAAGCGCCTTTCTCAAGGTGAAAAATGAATCTTTATTTTTTAAAAAGCATTTTATATTGAAAGGAGTAGAGAATAAAATCCCACAATAATAATAATTATAATTTTGAGCTTTTTATATGGAAAGTGAAGATAGGGTGGTGTGGTTAGTTGGTGTGGATAGTTGGTGTGGTCTGGGTTCAATATGCGCTACTGCGTGATTGGGCTGGTTCTTGACCACACCTGGGCTAGGCATAGGCTGGGTTCAATTTTCGCCGGGCCTTATACTCATAGTCATTGAACTGTCTACTCTTAAAAAAGTACCACATGTGATATTTTTTTCAACAAATAACTATGCTCAAATAGTAAGTATCTAACATGTATCTATACTTTTTTGTTTACTGAATGTATTAAAATAACTAATTAAAATCAAATCAATTTCATATCAGAGATCTGTTGACAATAAATGGGCTAAGGGATCACGAACGGTAATTAGAGCTAACAAAGTTTCACCTAAATATTTTATTTAATTAATTTAACAAATAAGAAATTATTTAGGGTAATGTATTTGCAACCAAATTAAAATCTTTTCGTTTTATTCAAAGTTTATTTGATGTCGGGTGCTGAATTTGTTGTACTATTTGTTGAATTATTCACCTATACTAGGACTCTGTTTGATTTTTCTTATTTTTCGTTTCTTTTATATATAAAAAAATTTACAAATTTCATAAGATTTGTATTAAAAAATAAAATATTTAAAGATTTCTAAAATTAATATTTAATGAATTTTCTCTTTTAATTGTTTTGTATTTGCTTCATCACTACGTGGCTTTTATGTTTGTTCTCATTTCTATTTATAATCGACAATTTCGAATAGTAAATATAAATTTTTATTTTACCATACAAGGTATGGCCAAGTATTGTATTGTATTGGGGTGTAGGGTCAAAAATTAAAAATTTAGGCAGTTTGAGAAAACTAAACCAAATTTTATATACATAATCAGTAGCCACCAGAAGTCTAAAAATGCAAAAACTAACACCCCAAAATGGAGGGAGGGGTGTAAGGTCAACAAATAAAAATCTTGGCCATTTAGCATACTCAACGAAATTTTGTATACATAATCAGTGGGACCCCAGAAGTATAAAAATGCAAAAGTAACCCCCCCCCTACATAATTATAAATAATTTTAGGGGCCAGGTTGTATGGTAAAGTCAAGTGGATGGCCACATCAGAACACGTCAGCTTATTTTAAATTCTATTTATTAATCTCTTTAAGGTAGTTGTTTCGCGAAAATACTAGTAAAAAGTTAATGCTAGAGTATATATAACAGACAATAAGGATTCATAATTCATAAGACAAAATTTTTTTGCTGTTTATGTACCACTACTACCCAATCTGGTGCTCGTTTGACAAACCTGGCAACATTGTCCGAGCTTGTATATATTTTATCATAGAAATGTCAGATCAAGTACATTATAAAGGGAAATTTATAAAACAAAAAGTTATTAATACTTTTTAGGTTAAATAAATACGTTTTTGCCAGATTGTTTTTAGTGTAAATTTTTCATTATACATTTTTCATTATTTATTCATTATTATCTCATAAACTGTGTTGTAACTATGAATTAAAATTTCTTAAAAAATGTATTAGTTATTGTTTAATGTTGGTTTAGTTTTTTATAACAATGGTAAGAAGAGTTTCTTAATTATAATTATATATGTATGTAAACTTTCCGATATCCCTTATAGTGTAATGTATAAGAGTCTGAAAAACTATCTTTGGAATTTAATATCTCCGGAACTATATTGTTCATAAATTTCGTTTTGCCACCAATCGATGCAGAAGTATTTAAAATAATCTATCTAAATTTCAAAACAATCCTAAGAAAACCCATAAGGTGAAACAACTACCTTCATAACATAATCAAAGAGTTTTACCAACTTTTTCTAGTATAAAATAAAATAATAATACAATACCGTGTCACATATTATATTAAAAGTATTTTATTTAAGAGAATGACTTGTAGAAAACTCAATGAAGAATTGATGCAAAGGCAATCTAAAGATAAAGAAAAAAAGATGGAAAGATTTTTTTTGCTTTCTCGGCATTAAGCATTAACTACAGCATTAGGTATTTTACGATACTATTAATAAATTATTTCACAATTATGTAGGATAAGATTAAAGTAGAATTGAAAACATTGCTTATTTTAATATAATAATTTATAGAATAAATTAATTTTTTTTTTTTTTTTTATAAATTTTATTAAACCAATTATTTTACATTAATTAATGTATACCTTGTATTTTAGCTTCGATTTCGGAGATTGCTTCTCCACCATCGAGTGTCCTTATTCATATTTAGTCCTTGTTTTTAATAAGAGGAAAAATCTAATTAGATAAAAAAAACCTCTTTTCCGATAATTATTTCAATTCCATTATTCCCCAATCAAGTCGATTGGATCCCTCAATCATCTCCTCAATAAATTAATTTTTTTTTTTTTTTTTTTTATAAATTTTATTAAACCAATTATTTTACATTAATTAATGTATACCTTGTATTTTAGCTTCGATTTCGGAGATTGCTTCTCCACCATCGAGTGTCCTTATTCATATTTAGTCCTTGTTTTTAATAAGAGGGAAAAATCTAATTAGATAAAAAAAACCTCTTTTCCGATAATTATTTCAATTCCATTATTCCCCAATCAAGTCGATTGGTTTTCCCTCAATCATCCTCCATCCAATAAATTAATTTTTTTTTTTTTTTTTTTTTTTATAAATTTTATTAAACCAATTATTTTACATTAATTAATGTATACCTTGTATTTTAGCTTCGATTTCGGAGATTGCTTCTCCACCATCGAGTGTCCTTATTCATCTTTAGTCCTTGTTTTTAATAAGAGGAAAAATCTAATTAGATAAAAAAACCTCTTTTCCGATAATTATTTCAATTCCATTATTCCCCAATCAAGTCGATTGGATTTCCTCTATTATTTCTCTCAATAAATTAATTTATTGAAACCTCCTTTTTAAACTGTCATATCTTAAATTGTGTGAGTGACATTTAATTGCACTTTTTTTTGTAAATTAAAATTTTTAATTTTTGAAACAGAAATTAAATATCATAATTATAATAGCTAAAAATCTATAAAAATTCTGAGTAGTAGCGGTATAGCTACTATTATCCAAAGTCTACAGAGTTTCGAAATTTTTGAACCATTAATTTGACCGGAATAAAAAATTCGATAGTTGAATGCTAAAAACCCTAAAACCATATCATTCCCAAACATATCATTTGACTCAAACTCAATAGAATTCAGGGATAAAATTTCAATGCTAGGCGTAACTCTAGGGTCTGACCTTTCATGGAATGACCATATCTCAACCACTGCTAAAGCTGCAGCGCGCAAGCTTGGTCTCCTATTTAGGTCTAGACGCTGTTATACTCCCAGTCAACTTCTTATACTGTATAAGGCTCAAATTCGTCCCTGTCTCGAATATGGCTCTCATCTGTGGAGGGGTGCCTCCAAGCATTCTCTTGCTACACTGGATGCAATTCAGAAGCGAGCAATTAAACTAATAGGAGACCCGGCTCTAACCAACTCACTCGGCTCCCTAGCTCACCGAAGAACCGTTTCTGCCCTTTCCCTGTACTACAGATACTATCACGGTGTCTGTTCAGTCGAGCTGAAATCAATTATCCCCCTAATGCCCTCTTTACGAGAAACACGCCGGTTTTCTAACGCTCAGCACCCCTTCGCTGTCAAATTGGATAAAAGTCGAACAAGCGCTTTCGCCAACTCTTTTATCCCTATGACCTCCAGAGACTGGAACTCGCTCCCTGCCACCATCTTTCTCGCGACTTATAACCTTCAGCTATTTAAGACCCGTATCCACAGATACCTTCGACCCCCGCCCAACCCATAAAAATCGTTCTTCTTCTTTTCACGACGGAGGGGCCAACCCAGGCCTTTAATACAATACTTAGAAGAAAATAAATTATTATTATTATTAATTGTGATGATGCTGGACCGGTGAGTTTATTTTATTAATCTACTTGATGCTCTTTCACTCTGTCAAAACTCAGCAGGAGGGTGAGTATAAAAATAAATAATTATATTATTTATTATAAATATTTTTTTTATTTCCAGGTTAACAATGGTGGCCAATTTTTACATCATTTCGGCTTACTCTGCCTTCATTAGTACCATAAATTTTTTTTACAAAAATGTCTTATTTGTTGTTACAATACAATATGTACATATCATCAATCTAATTACCTCTCGAATTTCTTTCTATAATTTTTGCCCTTTCTTTGAAACGATGGAATAATTGGCCACCATTGTTAACCTGGAAATAAAAAAAAACCTCTTATAATAAATAATCTAATTATTTATTTTTATACTCACCGTCCATCCTGAGTTTTGACCGAGTAAAAGAGCATCAAGTAGATTAATCAAAATATTATTATTATTGAATAGCTGTCGCTAATGGGCAGAAATTTGACACATTATTATGTTTTAATTAGCTACACCCCTGTGCCAAAATTCAAACTTCTAACTTAATCCAATCGCTGACTAAAATTTGATAAATCACTTATATTTGCAGAAAGCATACAAATCTTGAATAAGTTTCCACTTTTTCATCCACTTTTAGAAAATGAAAAACGACTATTTCCAAAAGACCTAATTTGATTGCCATATAAGATATATTTGAGTTGTAAAAATATGTACTTGTTAACACCGTACAATGTCAATTCACTAAAGGGATTGAAATTTTATATAATAAAAAATTTAGAATTCTTTTGAATACGGCTTATAGGTAGGGCACATTGACCCCCCCCCCCCCCCACACACACACTCCATTAACAAAAAAAACATTTTTTTTTCCAAAAAATATTTAAATGAAAAACTAAAATGAAACATGACAATACAATAAAAATATTATTTATTGTATAAGTGTGTGTGTGACTGTAAGTTGTAAAATAAATAAGCATGCAATTAGATGAGGGAATGCGTTCATATAGTCATCATGTACCTACGCAGAGCGCCAGAATAAAATATAATCGAATATTATAATATTCACATATAATGAATGATCTAATTCGGGACATTTTCCGGGACATATATTAATACGGGACACGGGGAATTAATCCAGGACGAATGGTACTTATGGGTAAACATTTACTAAAATAAGAAAGCTTCATTTTTCGCTTAGAAAATGGTAAGAAAACCTCTCAACCTGAAAACATGTCTCAAGGGAATTTATTTGTTTTTTTAAACAAACATCTATTAGATTAAATAAAAAACTAGCTTCTAAAATAACAAGCATTTTCAAATAGATGGAATATCACGGAAATAATTCCAGCAGGTTTGCCAAAAAGAAAAATTTTAGCTGAGATTTTATTATTATTAGTTTTATCAATTAATTTTGTCTTAAATATATGTAATTATTTTTGCAACGAAATTTTCTCTGGAGAGAGACGGACTGGTATAAATTTTAATTGAATGTAATGGAAGGCAGCCCAGGGGTAGTGAGGAAAGAAAAAATTATCACATATTAAATAAGGTGTAATTTATTGGAATCCTTCCTCCTTTCCTTTCAAATCGACGTTTCGGAGGATTTTTCCCTTCTTCTTCAGGGTTTCAAAGGGTCAATGAATGAAACAAATAAAATGTTTCCTTCTTCTCTCCACAGTAGTAAAATTGTTTTTCTATGCCTTTACTAAAAAAGAAGAAAGTTTTGAACACTACTGTGGAGGGAAGAAGGAAATATTTTATTTGTTTCATTCATTGACCCTTTAACCCTGAAGGAGAAAATTCGAAACGTCGGTTTGGGAAAGGAGGAAGGATTCCATAAATTACACCTTATTTAATATGTGTTAATTTCTTCCTCACTACCCCTGGGCTGCCTTCCATTACATTCAATTAATATGTAATTATTATTGGCGAATTGCACTATCCCTCCCCGCTTGCTTTCCCCTCCTGTACTTGGAAATTTTCCTAGTACTATTACAGTTAGTACGTCCCCTCCACCTCCCCTCCGCCCGACAGCCGCTCGACCCTCAGACGTTCGCCACATCTTGGAACACTTCCCACGCGTCCAAGTGCATTTAATTAAAGTTTCGAGTAATCATGCGAGTCCGGGTAAATATCACAATCTAATTAGCAACGAATGATCCAAGTTTCTTACTCGCTAAGGGGATATAATTATTTTTACCAAATCTCAGAAATTTCGGTTCAAAAGATCCCGATTTTTTAATCCGCTTGATTACACACTAAATGAATTATTAAAGATGTTAAATAACATGAATTCAAATAGAAAAATAGTGTTTTTTTAATTTTGTCAAAAGTATATATTGATTAACCCAAATTCTGATTATCAATCTGTAGCTGTCTATTTTTTATAATATTTATAATTCTTATAATTACTTTATTACTTCAATAAAATAACATTTTTTCAAGTTTTCATTTAAAAATATCTGTCGAAACGTTTTGATTTTTATTGACAGTTTTCAATTCTTTATGTAAAAATATCTATTTATGTAAACGTTATATTAGAATGTACTAGAGCTGAGCATTTTTTTTATTAATTACTAATGTCTTAAATACTTCTAATTATTCTTCGTCTCTTTTTTTATAATTTAAATGTTATTTTTTTTAATTTAAATTTGATTGAAACAGCTTCCAGCAAATAAATCAAATTTTTGGAAAAATTTGTCCTGTTCTAAGTGAATATATTATTTTATTATAATAATGAGTATTTTTTCTTTCATTTTTCAGAAGAAATGGGCTTTCTTCAGGCATAATTTAATTCTTAATTGGGTGCTTCATGATGGATTCATCTTGTCTCTACAGTGGTAAGTAATCCATCTGCCATGTTTTATTAAGTTATTATAGATTATACGATAATTATAATGATAAAAATAAAATCGCATGCCTCAATAGAAATATAGATTCAAATTAAGAAATAAATCTTGACACTACTAATTGAATATTTTGAAAATTTTAAAGACTTATTTTTCAATTTCTAAGTTCAAAAAAGATTTAATTTTTCTTCATATTTTTGTAAGAAATTTTTTATATCTCATGTTTTAAGCTGAATACTTTAGAAAATAAATTAATAGTGATATTTCGCCAAATAATTAAATTTCAAATTATTTATTTTTCCAATACCTATATTATCAACGGGTGTTCATTTTCAAAAAGTGTCCAATTATTTGTTGTGATGTATTAGATTTTTTTCGATTTTTTTATGTATGTATATTTACCTATATGGTTTTTTGAAAATAACTTAAAACTACGATTCTCAATTGATTTTCTGTTTCTATAATACTTGAATTACCTTAAAAATTGTATGAATTTGCATATCCATTTAATCAAATTTTTTCTCCAATAATCACAAAATTCACTATAATTGAGAATGAAAATCCCCTGTATTATAAAGATTCAGTCATATTAATTAATATTTATGACTGCATTTAAATCTCCATCAACAGTCGATTTATTTTTGTGTCTCTGGATTCCGATAAACACGATAACTTCGTTTTAGTGTCTAAATGTTCATAGATATAGTATATACATTTTCAATGTATAGAACATATTATATTGGACTCTTTGGGCTTTAGAAGTTCCGATTCAAAAATGCAGAAAATATCATGTTTTGAATGTTTATTTGAGATTTTAAAACGTTTTGATGATATAGGCATAAATAAATAAACAAATGTTTTTCAAATTCAAATTTTATTACATTAATTCATTCGTTCATAGTAAAACGCGGTAGAACTTTATTACAAATTTTAGTATGTTTAAAATTAAATGAGATATCGAATTTATTCCAAGTATCTCTAGCTAATAAAATAAATTAAAAAAATGTTTATTTGTTTAAGTATTTATTCCTAGGGCGGCTCTATCCGGAGGGCATACCGTTATTTGACACGTATTTACTTTTTTCCTCCAATTTTATTTTAGAAATTATCCATCAAAATCAATTATTTTAAAGATTTATCTTTTTATTTTTATAATGTGTGATCTAAATATAAAATATACAATAGTTGGAGGATTGAAAAGGTAAATCCTTTTTCTTATACATAGACAAAGCTTTTAATTTTTTTTTCATTAGATTAATTTTTCACTACTTAGAGATTTCTAATTTCTCAAATATAAAAAAAATAATTCAGTTTAAAACGAAATTTCACATCACTAAGTCATTCTGGTTAAAATTAAATGTTTCCAGATTTGTTTAATTTTCTTTCCAGAATTAATCGTTTATCGAGGTAAAATAAAAAAAGCCTTTGTCTTTTTATATCAAAGTTGATATAAATTGATAAATAATTGTATTTTTGGAATTGTCTTTTTTTCTTTTGATTTAAATTTATTAAGAATTCCTATTTGATAATGTTTATCGCTATCGGAAAGAAAATGTCTTTATTGAATATAATTATTCTAGACGCACTTTTTACTTGAAATATAAAAAAATCTCTTTGATGAATCTCAAGCAATTGCTGCTCAAATCTATTATCAAATTATTAAGTATAAAATAACTGATTTAATATAAAATAAAATTGATATAACAAAAATTATCTTTAGTCCTTTAAATACGCAAATGTACAGCGATTATTTAAATTATTTATCAAATATTATTAAATAAATTGAATAGAAATTGTAAGATGATGATAATATGTGGGATTAATTATCTTTCGATGACGACGTCCAAGACGTCTATATTATTTCAAGGTGAATAAATTAATATACTTTAAAATATTTACACCTAGGTATATACTCGGTGTCTTTTTTTAAATATAGAAAATACATTGAGAAAATTTTCATTTATATATAGATTTTTTTCTAAAGAGAAATAATTTGTTTGAGACTATAGTTTCGAATGTGTAATCTTCATCATCTGTTTTTTAATTAGAATTATTTAATACTTTAATGCACATGGATTCAATTATGGTATACATGAAAAGTTGTTATGTTGTTGGCTTGCTATAACAACAAACCGATTTTTTTATATCCAATCGAGTAATTGTCTATCATTTGTGTAAAGTAAATATTTCACCAAGACTCTTTTGAAAAAAGTAGATCGCTCCATTAATTGGAATTCACTTAAAATTTTTCAATTTTTTCCTTAATTTTTATGGTTAGAAGAGATGAGGAATCATTTTCAAAAATACTAATTTTTATATTTGTCTCTTTGAATTCTAACACTCACAATGAATAAAATAAAAGATAAAAATTTCTAATTAAATGACTGATGATGAAGATCCAACATTCGAAATTATAGTCTCAAACAAATTATATTTATACATATTTATATTTGATATTTAAATTTTTATGTTTATTTGCATAACCACATTGATTTCTCTGCTACTCTGGGAAAAACAATCTCTTAAGATTTTTTTTATTAATTTTAGAACAATTGTGTAAATTCAAAAGATCTTCAGAATTAAATGCATCAAATTCATTGATAAATTTCTGTAGGTATGTTGTAAAAGATAGAAAAAAGCTGAAAACTCACTATTTGGACATACATTGTAAGATATTTCGATTTCTCCGGAACTAATCGAGATAATAGCTTAACATTTCGGATCAAAGTTATTTTTAAAACGAAAATTTTGCTATGAAAGTTCTTTCTTTTTTAATTCAAATTTTACTTCTAAAATTACTCAAGAAAGAATTTAATTATGGTCAAAAATCTAAGATTTTAGTAGAATTTTTTAGCGAGGGGTGAACCGCGACCTAATATGCTGTACACCTACTTCCACTTGTACTTCCAAATATTTCCAAGTATTTCAAAAAATTTCCAAGTACCTACTTCCAAATATTTCCAAGTATTCCAAATATTTTCAAGTAATTCCAAATATTTCCAAGTACTTCCAAATATTTCCAAGTACTTCCAAAATACTTCCAAAGAGGTGTACGCCTACTTCCAATCGCGGATCACCCTTCGATTTTTACATTACATACCAGAGGTTTTCACCGTGAGTTGTATTTTTGAAAAAAATTCATCTAATTTTTAAAAAAGATACTCAAACCTTCGGGTTAATTATTTTCTAAAAATAAGTTTTAGATCTTGTTTCAACAGAGTTTTGTGTTAAATTACTGCTAGCCGCGAAAATATTTTCAAGCGTCGCGCTGTATCAAGAAACGCATATTCGAAGCGTAGCTTCATTCTTGGTTGCATATCCTACGAGCAACAGGCGTTCCCATGAAACTAGCATTTTTGTTTATACATATGTAAATGATTTACATTAAAATATAGAAAATAGTTAAAAATTCATAAATTTCACAAACGTGGTTTCATTTAATAAAATCACAATTTCTTCGGAACTTGCTAGGAAATTAAAAAAATCAAATTTTAATAATAAAACAGGAATAGTAGGGAATTGGATAAAATTAAAAAAAAACAGAGCTTTTTTATTAAAAGACCAGACGTTTCGTCAATTTATTTTGACTTCCTCAGGGGTCTATTTTATTACTCTTTGTCAAAAAAACAATTTCACTATAAGACAGAAAATTTTTATCTGTTAAGAGAAGTCGCTTCCAAGATTGTTTATTAATTTGAGCCGAGAATGTGTTAAAGAATGATCAATGATGTTTTATCTTATAGTGAAATTGGTTTTTGACAAATAGTGATCAATTGGGACCACTGAGGAAGTAAAAATAAATTGACGAAACGGCTGGTCCATTTAAAAAAAAGCTCTGTTTTTAATTTTATCCAATTCCCTACTATGAATGCAGTAACATCAAATTTTAATGTGTGAAATAGGAAAAAACTTTTAATATCTAGATTTCATACGATTCACAAAGATTTCTCCATAAATGTTGAGACTAAAAAGTTGAAATTGAAATACATTTATAAGATTTCATAACACAGTAAATTTACAAAAATTATTTTTGACAAAATACTACATCTAAACATAATACGGTACAAGTAAAGTTATACTACTAGTGAGTTGATTGGAACGGGAAAAAATTATTTCTAGTAAATACTAGCTAGCTTAACTTGTATTATATTTTATTATATTTTATTGTTTCGTTCTTTTTCTATTCCTTAAAACTAAGCATTACAAAATAAACACACAAGAGAACCCAGGCTAAATGCTTTTTGGCCACTTAATGGAGTGTGAGGTCCATTAAACCCGATTTTCTTTTAGCCTTATATCGATTATCGATCCCAAATTTAAAAAAATGATATAATATAATTCTCCTCCTCACACGATCCCACTTATTTATATAAATCTACATATTTCCACACAAAAAATATCACAATGCTGTTGATTATAGAAATAAGAAATACTCCCAGATATATCTAGATTCTCATTTCTGTAGCTGTGTCAGGACGAAAATGAGGCGAAACTTTTAAGAGAGTATGTATTTTCGGGAGTTTACAGGTATACATTTGGAGTGTGGTTTTTTAAGAGGAATAAAATTTTTGGACCGAGACGCCGCCCGCCAGAGCACCAGCCCGAAGGCACGCCCTCGAAGCTCGTTTATAATAAAAAGTGAAGGTAAATTTAGTCTTAGTGGAGCTCTCATAAGAGAGGCAATCACAATACTTTGATTTACTTATTAAAGTGTAAAAAAAATTTAATTCTCTATATCTATAGATATTATAATAACAATGTAACCTATATTATCGTTACGGGAGCATCACGAGAAAACTACACAGCGGATTTTTATGCGGCTTTGAAGTCTAGATTCTCTAAAATTCGGAGCAGGTTCATTCATTCATTTCATCAAAATGAATTAATTAGAGGAAAATATATAGTTATTTAAAGTTCTAATTAGGATGGAGCGTGTCGTTCGCTTGGTGGCTCTGAGGTCAAATAACCCGTAAATTTAAATTTTACTAGCCGAATTTTATATATGTATTTACATATTTATCTTAAGAAGCAGGGGTAAATTGGTATGAACGAGATGCTACCCACCAGGGGCTAGGTGGCACCGGGCCGAGAGCCCGGACGTCAAATAGTAGATATATTATATTATTATATTTAAATTATCCAAAATAATAATAGTATAACGGCGATTTAATTTTTCTTTTTTTCTTTTGAAATAATTTGGTAAGGTAATAGAATAAAAATTCACAGAAAAATATGAAAATACAAATAAGATAAGATACAATCAAAAGACTAAAAACAGATTGTAAATTTTTCATATTTAACGGAACTGCCATTTCGTTATTTTCTTGATTTATAAGTCGTTTCGATGGATTGAATCGTACTTCAATTCGATGTTTTTCCATCATAGACATCCATAAAAAATTATATAATCCACTTTCGTTGATTCTATCAATTATATCATTAAGGTAATCAAAGAATATACTGTCTTTGCGTAAAACAGAACTAATATAAAAACCAAGAATTTTATTTTTGGTTCTAGTGAATGGAGGAATCTTGAATTCTGTTAGATAATAAAATTGAATGTCGTGTGTAGTATGTGCGATGACTATATCACCTTTGTCTATAAGTCTCTGCATGCAAAGTGCCAAGTCTAGACACATTTCAAATTTTGCCAGCACTTGATTATATTCACTATCGTTGAAATAATACATATAAAAATCCACACTCACTATACTTATAGTTATATTCTTATCTAAAATTTCTTCTAAACTTTTTAATCTTGGGAAAAACCCTGGGTTTGTCATAAAACCCATCAGAAACGTTTGATAATATAGATTTATAATAAACGCTGTAATAAGCCAGAAAAAGTAAAGTATAGGATTGTACGGTGTGGGGATACAGATATTCAATAATACTCCAAAGAGATCGATAACAATATAAGAAAATTCCAAAAGAGATTTACGATTGTGTAATAGATAAAAGAGTAAACTAACAATGAGCAAAACAGCAAAAGTCAAAATCCACACCCTTAATTTAAACACTAGAAAGATACTCATCCATCGAGGAATCACTTGTCGATCAGGAATATACCAGACAATTGGTTCGTAAAAATTCGAATTCAGAAAATCGTACTTCTCATTGCGATCCGGGTTTGAAAAAATACATCCAAGAGCCATTTGAGTAGTATTTTCCTGGTCTAAATTTGAAAGAAGATCTGGCCAAGAGAAAGGTGGCTCTGAATAGGAATATTTAACATTTATATCAAGAATATTACTTAACAAATTCATTTGTTTCACTTCTAATCCGTTTGTATTGTTGTCCATCACATAGGGAGGCGCATTAAGAGTTTTAACAACAAAGGTGCAGGCGTTCCACTTGAATGGTATTCGATTTGGGTACGGCTTCTTAAATGGATTTTTAACTTTTTGAAAGCCCTTTCGGGATCCACATATTTTATCCTTCTCAAAAAGAAATTTCGATGTGAATGCTTGAAAAACATCTGAGTTTGAATGAATGAATAATAGAACTTTCAAAAACTGCAGTTCTGATAGAAGGTCCGCTACACGTTCCTCGATTGTTAGATGATCAGGCTTTGATGATACTAGAAGAAAAGAAGCCCGCGAGTTCCACCTTGAACTCCAATCTCTCTTCAACGAAGATATAAAGCGCACCATTTGGGAGTGGCTTGAATTGCCAACTAAAACTAGATAACCTCCAATTGGTACCCGAGAATACGTTATTTTGGAAGTAATTACACCATCTACCATCACAATCGACCAAGTGGTATGCATTTGTTGAATCAATCTTTCATAACCATAATAATTTGTTGTTTTAGCAACGACAATTGATGATCCATTCGGAAGAAAGCACTTTTGACATAACTTGAAGATTGTATCTTGAATAACAGAATTTGTCAAGACTATTTCGGAAAGATTGAGAAAACCATTTGTATTGATTGCTATATACATAAGAACGTACAATATTGAGATACCTGATTGTGCCATAGTTAAATGAAGAACGGTCAACTAACGACTGAGCTATAAACGTATAGAATATAGAAAAAAATATAAATGTGAAAGTAAAAATATTGATCTATTATTCAGAATTAGCTCGGTTCTACTCATTTAACACGAAAATAAGTTTCGATAAGATCTTCTAATTAGATCAAAACATTCTAATTTCAATCAATATAAAATCTTCTGTGCTTCTCATTATGTTTTCATTATTATACAACAAATATATTCTTAAATTTTAAAATTTCATTGCCTTATTGATTCAGAGATCCAAGAATAATTACATATAGAAACAGAAAGACATTGTACCGACTCCAATAGAACTTCGATTTTCTTTTAAATGCAACTCTAAAAAAGCGTTTAAAAAGAGGTAGAAAAAGAATATTATTCAGATGAAAAATTTGGGATTTGTAACTTTCAGTTAAGGCAGAGGTTCCCAAACTGTGCGCCGCTAAGTTTCATAATTAATTGAAGCAACCCAAATATATATGCAAATTTTTAATTTTCCTCATTAATATATCAAAGAATAATTGATACGTCAACGAGAATTATTTTGACCGCGCTGATTTGAAAAATATATTTTTATCTATTCTTTGATATATTAATGAGGAAAATTAAAAATTTATTTAATATCATTATTTCAAGTTAGAAATATATAAGTTCAAATATTATTTTCACTCAATATTTGACAAAAATTCCCTACATTAGATTCGCGATTGAATCAAATGTAGAAAACATTCAGTCAAATATATATGGCCTAACAAGACAAACAACCAAGTGATAAGCTAAAAATTTATTTATTATTCATTTTTATCTCTTACTTACGATTAGATATACATAAACAGAAAAATTTAACTTTGACACGCTCAAAAAAATCTAAAATATATACATAAGGTCCCCACCCTGTGGTCTGAATTTATGAGTTTCATAGAAAAATAAACTATTAATTCTCAAGATATTTTTATCGATTCTAATACAAGAGTATTTAGAGAGACGAAATACGCTATTTGTTTTGATATAACGCAAAAAAATTTACTTTGACACCCTCGAAAAATCTGAAATATATATACATAAGGCCCCCCTCCCTCTGTGGTCTGAATCTATGATTTTTATAGAAAAATAAACTGTTAATTCTCAAGATATTTTTATCGATTCTAATACAAGAGTATTTAGAGAGATCAAATTTAATTTGATATGTACTTTTACTTGGGTCACTCAATGACCCGCTCTATGAAATCTTAGCCTGTACGTGTACATATCGGCCAAAATAGATATAATATATAATAGGGCGCCACAATTGAATAAAGGAGCCACGATTCGGAAAAGTTTGGGAACCCCTGAGTTAAAGGAAAGAGTTGGCATTGTTTACAATCAAATGGAGGCTAGAGGTTGCGTCAAAACAATCTTCGGATTGAATACTCTATAATTATGACAAAAAAATTGAATAAACTACACATTTTACCCGCCTGCGTAGGTATGTGGAGAAAATTAATTTGTAGTTATCAAAAATGTCTTTAAATAGTGAAGTTAATTTTCTCATTAATATATCAAAGAATAATTAACACATTAACGAGAATTGTTTTTGATCGCGCTTTTTAAACAAGATATATAGTATATCGCGAGACTACTGCTGGTTGAAGCTATTGGAGTCTGTTGAGTCTAAGTCTCAACAGACTCCAATAGCTTCAACCAGCAGTAGTCTCGAGATATACTATATATCTTGTTTAAAAAGCGCGATCAAAAACAATTCTCGTTAATGTGTTAATTATTCTTTGATATATTAATGAGAAAATTAACTTCACTATTTCAAGATAGAAATATATAAATTTGGATATTATTTTCACTTAATATTTGACAAAATTATCTGCTTTCAATTCGCGATCGAATCAAATGCAGGAAACTTATGATTAAAAATTCCTTTCTTTAAACCTTATATTTTAATTACTATTTTAGATAGCTTAGAGAATTCCGAAAAGATGTGTCTTAATGTAACAAAAAATATTTATAGATATATATATGTAAATAAAAAATATTTCAAATACATTTTGAAATTATTATAATTAAGATTATTTCCAATCATTTTCCGAGATTGTGGTTTACATATTTTTTTCCCAAAGTGATCTATGATAAGTATTCATTTGTTACCCCAACCATTATTAAGGACTATCCATTTCACTCACTGATTCCCTAATCAAAATAATTCAATTTGACAGCTATCGTTTGGGACAAAAGAGACATAACAGAGAACGAACGATACAAATTGGGTTGTCGAAATAAAAAGAAGCGAGAGCGAAACCAAAAGAGAGCGGACAAGTGGCGTTGGATGACCCAATAAGAAAAAAACCCAAGCATAAAAAGACAGAATCACTCGAAAATATTTATTAGAAACTATGATAAAAGTGTAGCTAATTAAAATTTTTCTATTATTCTATTGGGATTTGTCTGTACATTGGTCCAAATCACGCTAAATTTTGGTTGCACGTGTTTCAAGCAAAGTTATGGACGAAAACACCCTCAACAAAATGCCTGTCTCTATGTATGTATGTTTGCGTGGGTTTCGTGAAAAGTTGCTCAGGATTCACGTAAAAACGACTAGAGGGATTATTATGTAATTTCATATTTGAATCAGATGTCTTCTAACTTGCGTTTATTGATATATAACGTTTTGATATTTTGACCCCAAAGGGGAGTTGGAGGACTAATGGAAATTATCAAATAAATCCTGAGCTATTAACTCTAAGGCAAATTTTGTTATGAGCAAAGTTGTAGGGGATGTGATTTCTAAAAACTTTTGTTTACAAAAATTCCCCCCAAAAACACCCAAAAAAGGGGTAGGGCGAAAAATGTAAATTATTGTCCTTGGAGCAAACTCAACCAAATTTTGTATATATAATCTGTGGGCGTTCAGAGGGCTAGAAATGCAAAAAACTAACCACCCAAAATGTGGAGAGGGACAAAAAATAAAAATTCTTGCTCTTGGACCAAACTCAACCAAATGGGGACGGGGTGGGTGTGAGGGTGCGATTCTGGGGGTGGGAACCTATGGGATGTAGCCTCCTGGCTAGCAAGAGGGTGGCCGAAGGCGGACCTTGCAGCTAGTAATTAATAATATTTAAGCTAAATAGATGAACAAATGTTGCATATTTTTCCAGAGATTGATTGGGTAGAATTTATAAAAAATTAATCGTTCCATGGATGTCACTGGCATGGTCATTTTTTTCACGCCGGGGATAATTATTAGAGCAAATTAAAAATGGTTGCATTTACAGAGCGGTGTAAACGTTGAAATGAAATATTAAAAATGAAAATGTATGGCTCGCGACTGTCAACCGTCACTTTTCATTTTGAATATGAAATAAAATGTTAATATTTATCGTTTTATTTGTAATAGACATCAACAAAATCGGACCAGTAGAAATAAAAATAAGTGGCTTGGGTTAATAGATGATGCAAATCTGATTGTGTTGTAGCTTGAGACAGGGCCGGCGCAAGGCAGGTACAGCGCGTTCGCCGGCCCGGCCCCGGAAAGGCCCCACGGTCTACGAAAATTACCCAATTAAAAAACACCAATTTTGATTAACTTTTTACAGAATGATGATACCATTAGAATCCAGCTCGATATGCAGACGTTGCACAAAATCATAAAGTGCTAGAGTTACTCTTTTATTAATTTACTCCAATATGGCTTTTCGGCCAAGTAAGAACAAAAATTTTCAATATCCACGCGATACTGACGCCATGAAAAATAATATTTTTAATTTAAAAAAGACTTATGATGAAGGCCAAGCCTTCGAAACTATAGTCTCAAACAAATAAAGAATATTGTATCTCAACCAAAACATTCTGTGAAAAAACAGGCCAAGTTCGAAAAAGTAGTGAAATCTAGTGAGTAGCCAAGTTAAATTCGCCAAGAATAATTAAGTTGAGAAAATAGTAGATCTCTCAACTTAATTATTCTTGGCGAATTTAGCTTGGCTACTCACTAGATTTCACTACTTTTTCGAACTTGGCCTGTTTTTTCACAGAATGTTTTGGTTGAGATTTCTCTTCTTTTTTTAAGCTATGAGGAAGCCCGTTTGTCCAAAGGGCTAGAATTTTCCATTTTGACCCCCCCCCATTTTAGGTGGTTAGTTTTTGCATTTCTAGCCTTCAGGAAGCGCACAGAATATGTATAGTATACAAAATTTTTTTGAGTTTGGTCCAACGGGCTAGAATTTTCATTTATGACTCTCCCCCCATTTTGAATTGGTAGAAAGATAGAAAGTTTGGATTTTTGGAATTTTCCCTTTGTTTGTGTCCCAAACTCTACTAGCAGGCGAAATTTCATGATGCTGGGATGATTGGAAGTACCCTAGAGGTTTTGATGACCTGTCAGTGAGTGAGTCCCAAAATTAGCTATTTTCTCAGGTCCATATCTCAGAATCTATTTAAGCTATATTATTGAAATTTAATACTCTCCTCAATATGGATTACGTAATTACATGTGTGTAATTTCAGCTCTATATCTCAAATGAAATCCGAGCTTCAGGGGGGTCGAAATTAGATCGAAATGGTTCGTGTAAATAGCGTACAGCGAGTACGGCCAAGCTAATGCTCGAACTTCGCGTGCGCACTGTGTGCGCTTTGATATATATATATATATGTGTATATATATATTTGATTTATATGTGTCTATGTTTATTTGCTACAAGCAGAGGACAACCTCTTTGTTTCTCTTTATGATATGAAAAGGCCTTTCTTTCATGCATCGATTAGTAAGCTATCCAGTATCCATATACCTACTATGTATAAGTTTTCCAAAGAAAAAAAACATTCTTCATTTCTTTTTAATATATTGTATAAGTTATAAACTTTTTAAGAATTTCTTACATGATTGTACTTTCATTGTTTTTTCTCATAAAAATTCTTCATTGACTAAGATGAAAATCAGATGGTTCAGAAATTGAAAACTCATAAAAAGTATATTTTATGTTCATTCAGATAATGAAAAAATACGACCGAAAATTTATTCATTATTAAAAGTACTTTAAATTGATATATAATATCAGGGCCGCCGAGTGTGCAAAGGAAAATTTAGCGCCCTTTTCCTGATAAAAAATTTGTAAATTATACAAAATAATTAAATAATTAATGCAAGGATTTAAGCATCTTTTTTGTTTCTTTTTTTGAATATATTGATATGTTGCATATCGGTGAGAGATTTGTCTTAAAGGTTTGGCTAACGGCAAGCTAGTTAGCGCTTGGGTTTTATTCCTCAGGGGACGCAATATAAAAACAGTTTCTACTAAAATCTTTTGATTCGCCTTAATTAAATTCATTTCTTAATACTACCGTCCTGGGTAGATTTTTGAAAAATTTCCATCATTTTTCAAAAAACAAACTCATAAAAGATGCTTAAATTCTTGCATTAATTATTTAATTATAGGGCCCGTCACTGAAAACTTTTTTCAGTTTATCCTGATTTTTTATCTTTCCCTTTTGGATGAAGGGAGTGAAAAATCTTTACCTATATTTCTTATATGTTTCATATCGGAGAGAGATTTGTCTTAAAGGTTATGGCTAACGGCCCGACAAGCTAGTTAGCGCTTGGGTTCGATTCCTGAGGGGACGAAGCCCTCTGATTTGCAATGTAAAAATAGTTTCTTCTAAAATCTTTTGATTCGTCCTTAAGTAAATTCATTTCTTAAAATAATTAATTTCAAATCAAAAAAATGTTTATTTAGTTGCTAAATTTGTCTTTATTTATTAATTTTTCATTATATCGGATGTTTCATGACACCTTAACATTAACACATCAAAAGTATAGAAATTATCGTGAGGACATGGCGACCTTTGGATGAACCGCCCATGTGCAGGGCACAACTTGCACAACCACACGCGGCGGCCCTGCATAATATATCAACTTTAAAATTTCAAACTCATTTTATTTAAAAATAATATTAATTATATCTTCTTTTCAAATTATTTTATTAAATATACATAAAGGGGGAACATTTTCCAACTTGATCTTTTGATAGTGTTGACGGAAATCGACAAGAAGGAGCTTTTCCTTTTAGAATTGCCTTTCTGTGTTTCTTAATTTCCTCTGTGTAAGAAGATTTAAAGCCTCAAATACCACCAGTTCCTTTGCACAAGTTAATTTCTTTTCCTAATCACTTGCCAGGTCCCAAGTTCTTTTACTCAACCTCTTTGAAATTCTTCCAAAGACAAAGAAGGTGAAAGGATCTTTTATTTTCTAAAATGATAATATATGCATATAATATTTTCTTGTCAAATTCGCACTAAAAATTATTTTTAATCACCTAATGACTAGGGTACATCTCCAATTATCATTCATCTAAATTAAGTAAATATCATTCTTAAGGGAGTCTAAGTTAATTTAATAATATTCTAAACCTAAGCCTCACATTTCTCTAAATTAGTTATGATCAAGGAGTTAGAAACGCCGACCATCTACAACTTCTAATTGTGCAACCGCATGGTTCATAATTAAACAGCTATAAGGACACGAAGATATATAAAAGAATTTTATGATGCTGTACGGTCGAAATCATAAAAGATTCCCGTGTTAGCTTTCAACGTCGCGCTGGAGCACTTACCTAACTTACCTTTGCCCTGGCAGGTTATATGTGTCCCATCCAGCACACAACGATCCAAAGAGCCTCCATAGGTAAAAAACATAATTTCCTAATTAAATTATTCTTTGATTTGATTTTAACACTTTTCAATTATATTAGACTATTAGATTATATTAGACTATTCATATTTTATTTCCATTACTTACATTCAATAGAAATCTAATTTTAACCTAGAAAACTACAAGCTTTTTCACAAACACAAAGTCGGGAGCCAGGGCTATCAGTCCCACTATAGGTTTATTGGTTTATAATACATTTTTCAATAATTATATATTTTCTTTTTATTAATTTATATGAGAATTTATAAAAATAAATAATAAATCAATACTTTTTTACTGTTTTTATGTATTTTTTTACTATACTTCAGCTCTAAAATTTTTACACAAAGTCACGAGCCATAGGTTTTATTGATTTATATTATACATTTTTCAATAATTATATTCATTTTTTTATTAATTTATATCAAGATTTATAAAAATAAATAAAAAAATCAAAGTTTGAATTTTTATTTAAATCACACATGATTAATTTATAATTATTTATTGAAACAAATAATTAGAATATAAATACAATGTTTCAATAAATAATTATAAATTAATCATGTGTGATTTAAATAAAAATTCAAACTTTAATCAAATTAATCACTAAAATAAAAGCTTCAACAGCTTCATTACTAATAAATAATAAATCAATACTTTTTTAGTGTTTTTACTTTTTATAATACACAGAAAACCCTGGGCTATAGAGAGGCTCGTCTTATGACTTTGTGTTTGTAAAATAGTTCCATGAAAAAAATTAGGTATAATACAATTTTGTTTTTAATAAAATACTTTTAATATCTACAATTAATGAACGAATATTAAAAACTTGGAATTTATGGGACCACTTGTCTGAAAGTTATTGAAAAGAAATAGTGTGACCGGGTTATGCGTTCTAGGGTTAAAAACCCAGAGTGGAATATTTCACTCAGATAATGTAAGATATGGAATGTGGGCTTTTAGACAAGTGAAATAGTGGCATGAGCTAACGTTGAGTGGAGGCGAGTAGTTGCGACAAACCCGACTTTGCAGTAGGTATATTAGTTTAAAAAGCATATACCTATATCTATACGCGGGTTAAAATACAAACAAGGAAAAGTGCCTAAAGCTCATCTCATTTAACAATTTTTTTCTAAGTATGTTTTTGCATAACTATATAGTTTTATTGAATGAATTGATATTTTATGTATTAATGGAAATATCGAAATAATGAAAACAATTTATGACTAGATTTTCATTTGTACACGATTGCAATGATTACCCACATTACTCATGATACAACAAAATTATTAAGGGCCTAACTGTTAGACGCCTTATCAGTCTCTTAATTAGAACAGGTTCTTTTAATATTTCAATGGCGTTTTACTATTTTTAATATACATTATTAACATCTCTAAATCAAATTTAATAAGATAATAATTGAACTGATATGTCAAAACTAAAATAATTAAAAAATACACTATTACTTAAAAAGTAAGGTTTTGATATTTGACATTTGATCAATTCTTCACTAAACAATCGCGCAAACATAGCTTCCTCGATAAATTTAGATTTAAGCAGACTTAAAAATTGGGGATCTCACAACTTGGTAAACATTAATGCTGGCAAAACGCAATGCTGTCTAATTTCTAGGTGCGTAGATAGGAACACTTCCTGACATTTCCTTTGATTCGAGGCTACATTGGAATTCCATATGCGGCAAAAATATCAACGTTAGGTGTCACCTTAGGTTCTGACACTTCTTCAGGAATGAGTTCATAAACTCAGTAGCAGCACAAGCGCCAGCATGCAAACGGCTTGCTTTTCGGACCAAGCGCTTTTTCTACCCCCGCTCAGCTCCTTATCTTATGCGCAAAGATCAAATTCTCCACTACCTCGAATATTGCTCATATTTGTAGAAAGGAACCTATAAGCATTCTCTTAATACCTTGGATACAATTCATAGGCGGGGTAACAGACTGATAGGAGGTCCTGCATTAACTGACACTCTCGACTCCCTAGCCCATCGTAAGTCATCTGTCTCCCGCCCTTTTCTTTTTTTATAGATATTATCATAGGCTTTTTCTGAAGAGATAAAATCAATAATCCCTCCACCAGCACTTTATTTGCGCGAAATACGCGATTTCTAGGAATTCAACACCCTAAAATGAATACTAATCTGAAAAAATGAACTTTGTGGTCGTTTATCCTATGGCCTCTAGATGCTGAAACTCTCTTCTTCCGACCGTCTTCACCATCAACTTATAACCTTCAATCTTTCAAGACCCATCAAATTGTCTTGGATACAATCCCTAATCTCTTCTTATTTCGATAAAGATATCGCTGACCACAGAGGTTGTACCTTTTTGGTGCAACTTCTTCTTGTATCAATATCATTATAAACAAATTTCGCCTTATGATGCAGCCTGCAATACAGTCCATTCGTTTGAATGCATTTCTAGCATCATCCAGGCAAAGCTGAAACTTTGCGGGGAGAGGCTTCCGGAGGCGAGGATAAGGTTGGTGGGTTGGATGTTCAAAGGTGAGGGAAGGGGATCCAGAGAGCCAAGTTCCTTGGGCAATGAAGATCCCGTTTGGAGACGGGCGTCGCCGCTAGTATATACTAAATTGAGAAGATCTAAAGACAGGTGGTATATTTTTGTCACGCCACATTTTTTTTAAATATTTTGAAATGCCCATTTGAAATATTTAACTTTCGTTAAACAATTATTATTAATGATTGTTCCGTCAAATCAATGTTAAATAGATAAATATTTGATTAATTATACCACGAGGTAATTAACGCAAACCGAAAGCAATTAATTAATATAATCATTAGGAAGTAAACTATCCAAAAATGGATTTAGTCATCAAAATATATAAAAGTATCCAATCAGAAATTAATTTTCTAAAATGAATATTAAAAATTATATTCTTATTTTGACTTACAACATATATTCGAACATTGGGAAAATTGATTTCCTATACAAAAGTTTCTTCATTCACCGAAAATTGATCTGAGATGGAAATTGTGACTTGTGTATCCTATACTAGCAACTGAAGACTTTTTAAATGAATATCTAATCAAAAATAAAAGGTTTGAAAGAACTCTCGATTTAAATGCAAGAACGGAGCTAAAATTTCCCAGAGAGAACGGATTGATAGAGACATTTTTTCTCGATCGAATAAAATGATTTAAGTTGGAATAATGTTTTAGCAAAATGTAAAGACTTTATTTAAGATTAGCTGCTACTGGCTGGAGTTTTCCCTAAGCTCTTTTTTGTGAATTTTCGCTACCATTTATTACTTTACCATACCTACAGAGTATGGACAAGTATTTTAATCGTGCATGAAAAAAATGCTTTTTTTTATTTCGGTTTTTGAAATATCTCAAAACGGCTGAAACTGATTAAAAAAATTGAGCAAAACCATGGCGCTTTGGTCTACAAAAAAGCCCTTATGAGTGAACATCAAAAAAATTATATTTATATTTAATATCAAAACGAAATATCATGTAGTTTGGTGCATGAAATATTAAGAGCTGATTAGATTTTTATGTTGAAATCGAACTCAAATAAATGGGGGGTTAAGAATTGAAATTATAAGATTTCGATAAAAAAAAAGAAAAACTAAAAATACTATAAAATGAACTTATAATAACGAAAAAGGAGTCAAGTCAGCTGAGTGGTCAAAAGCAGGCTTCTAATCAAACTGTACTTTGAAAAGTGTTCAAGCCCGACGCACTGCAAATATTTGATCGGCTATAATCTGATTCTTTCAGGGAAGGCAATGGGAAACTATCCCTGTAAAATTTTCCCCAGGAAAAATTACAATGGAGAGTATATTCTCCATTGAAATCGCCGCTGCTGAATCGAATATGGCACTTGAAGAAGAATAATGAAAATATTATTATATTTCTGAGATCCCATTGGTGGGGGGGGGGGGGGGCAAAAAATAAAAATCTAGGCTCTTGGTCCAAACTCAACCAAATTTTGCATACATAATCAGTGAGTCACAGAAGTCTAAATATGCAAAAACTAACAGCCCAAATGGGGGTGTGGGGGGGGGGGGGGGAGTCAAAAATAAATCTAGGCTCTTGGTCCAAACTCAGCAAATTTTATATGCTTAATGGTGAGTCCCCAGGAAGTCTAAATATGCAAAAACTAACAGCCCAAAAGGGAGGGGGGATGGGGTGCCAAAAAATGAAAATCTAGGTCCTTGGACCAAACTCAAATTAAATATTGTATACATAATCAGTGGGCCTCCAGAAGACTAAAAGTTTGGTCCAAGGGTCTAGATTTTCATTTTTGACTCTCTCCCCTAAACAATTATAAATGATTTTATTAAATATTAAATATAAATGAGGGGTAAAGCGTATGGTAAAGTCATGTGGATGGCCACATCAGTTTATTTTTAAGTTAACGAATTTGACTTCTCAATTCACGTTTTTATATTTTAGCCCAGAACTCGTATATTCTCAAACTCTACAATAATTACACAAGAAAAACTCCATGTAAAAAAGTCTCATATTGCAAGATTTCTTTCCAGTCCCACCAGGTACTTACAGGGAATGACATTCTTCGGATTAGGACTGGCTTTTGGAGTGGCCTAAAAGGGAATTCATTCCGTGCTACCCAAGTTCTTTTCCAGTAAGCTTTATAAAAAATATATTTAAAAGTTTCTTTGGAGACGGAACTGGTGGATCTATAGCTGAGGATTGAATGGGAGTCAGTGCAGTAAATAAATAAAAATATTTATTTCCAATAAAATAGTATTTATTGAAAAGTTTTCCTTATACAATTTTTAAACTGACGTTTTGGAGGATCTTTCCCTCCTTCTTCAGAGTTCAAAGAGTCAATGAGACCCTGAAGAAGAAGGAAAGATCCTCTGACAATGTCTCAGTTTAAAAAAAGCTAATTTAGTGAAAATTAAAACTTTTCAGTAAATATTTCAGAGTCTGCTGAAGGCACTCAGTTTTATTGATAATAC